>OZ023234.1:33932450-34084636 GCA_964006365.1 Trididemnum miniatum | reverse complement strand
CTGCTTGAGAAAAGCATCATCAATCGTTCCAAGCTTGTGTAAATTTATAATTAACTGATTGATTTTGGTGCGAACTGTTTCGCAATACTTATCAACATTATCACAGGTAGTGAATATTGTAAAATCCCTGGTGTTATTGCCAAGCACTTTTCTTGCAACCAGCCCGCGTATGCCCATCCACTTTTAAGACCCATAAATTGGATCCTAATGTCCTGCAAACTACACCTATTTTAGACCTACCTATTCGTTTGTTACAATCGGCTGGCGCTATCACCACATCTCGCATTACTGCATTTATCGAACATCTGCTCAGTCCTATCAGTGTCATTTTCTGTAAGTATAGGTTCGAAGAATATTGCTGCGATAGCAAGGACTACCTGGAAAGCCTTGCCTTTTGGAAACAACTCACTTCTTTTAATCCCAACGTGGAAAATTTGTACATAACCGCAGGAGATGTTAAAAGTCTCTATCCAAACATCTCAAGACCTTTAGCTTTGACAGCCGTACGGTTTGCCTTGTCCAGGTTTACGACAGTCTGTGCTGAAGGTATTCCCAACTTGATAGAACTGCTTTCTCTTTGCATGGAAAGCGTTATAGTGCAACATGGTGAATCGTTTTATTCACAGTCCAGTGGCATTGTCACAGGAGACAACTACTCGGTTTCCATCGCTAATTTGACTCTCCACTATGCGTTGTTGCCTGTCGCTGATGTCATTAATACTGCTGTTATCTTTCGCCGCTTTATCGATGACATCGTTTGGATTTCCCATGGGACAAAAAATACTAAGGCTGTCCAAGATGCAGTAGACCAGGCTCTTAAAAGCAATAACCTTGAATTGAGTTTTCGAAGTATCTGTACGGGACTTGCAGAACAGGGTAAAAGTCTCGAGTTCCTGGATGTTGACCATGTAATTGACATGTATATTCCAGCAGGATTTTACACCAAGGACTTTCTTAAATCCACAGCTACTGACAGGACTTTTTTGCACGGCTAATCCCATCACCCGCCGGCCGTTTTTAAGTCGATAGTTTTTGGTGAAGCCGTACGATTGAGACGGCTGAATGAGTGTCAGATCCAATACACAAAATGTTTGGGTCGACTCCAAGCAAAATGTTTAAAATCGCACTTTACTGTAATATGGGAATGGTGGATGACATGATTCTAAAGGCCATGACCTGGAATGAACGCTTTGGACCTAATTCCAGTAATCATAACAATAAAAAACGGATAGTTTGGGCTACCGCATTTAAAAATGTTTTGTCTCTTTCGGAAAAGGAAAAAGCATTGGTTCCTCACGCCACCATCGTCTATAAAAGACCGTCTTCACTGAACTCAATGATTACTAACTACAAAAAAATTGCTATAAGTTCAGGAAGAGAAAATGCCACCACTACCCCGACCTCGGGTGAATCTAAACCCTGTGGGAACTGTGCTTTATGCGGGAATTTTGGTGTTCACAGGAAAAATAAGGTCAAAAACACTAATACTGTCACCAATCTCCATGGAAAGACTTTCACGCTAAAACAGAATCTCAATTGTAAAAACTATGGTATTTACGCCGCAAGGTGTCTCTTGTGTGGTCAATTCTATGTTGGCCTGACGATCCAATAGGTTTTCCAAGCGATGGGCTGGGCATCGTGCCTCGTGGATAGCTAGCGGCAACTCGGAGAGCAAATTTACTCCCACAGTGGATGACAGCTCGGCTCTTTATGCCCACTTGATTAAATATCACAATACACTCCGTAAAGCTACCACACTTCCGGACTTATTTGAAGTAATTTTCTTACAACAACCCAAAAACAAACAAAATCTAGACCTTTATGAAAGCCAATGGATTTACAAATTGGACGCTCAAATTAATATAGCTAAAGGAATTCTACCTAAATATAAATAAGGTTTCTTGGTTTGTGTAGTCACCACTCCGCTTTTCCACCTTGTGTTGCGCTTGATTGATTTTAGCCTTAGATGCATTGTGGTTCTTCACGGTTTTATTCAAAGTTTAGTTTGTGCATGCCCATTACGTGTTTATAGAACGGTTTTATTCAAAGCTTACTTTGTGCATACCCATTACGTGTTTAGTTTATTTTAGCTGCAGTTCTCGAGCCTTAGATTGATTGAGCGTTTGTTTTATCGTGCAGATTAACTGAGGATGACCCACATGGGTCGAAATCGATTTTAGAATAAAGTTTTAAATTATTGACTGATTTTGCTTACCAGCAGTATATCCATTTTAATTCAATTCAAATTATCGGCTTATTTCAATTTTAACATGTTTCTCCACAAAGTTCTCAAAAAGCTTATATTTACGAGATTAACCAATTTTATTGATAAGCATTTTGTGATATCTACCACACAATGTCGATTCCGAAGACATCACTCAACTTCGCATGCTGTTCTTGATGTAATTACAAAGACGTATGATAATATCAATAATAATGAATATAATGGTGTAGTGTTTTTAGATTTTAAAAAGCTTTTGATACCGTGTCACACCAAATTTTCTAGGAAAGTTGAACCATTGTGGCATACGAGGTCAAGCACATAATCTGCTAAGCTCGTACCTCGCAGATAGAAAACAATACGTCACAGACAACAATATCACCTCAACTACTGAGTATATTGCATATGTGGTACCGCAAGGGTCTACGCTCGGGCCACTTTTATTTCTGTTATATATTAATGAATTGTACAATAGTACGACTTCACTACTTACATTATTTGCCGACGACACCTGCTGGCCCATCAATGCAAATTCGCTTTCAAATCCAGAACAAAATATTAACGCAGAAGTTAAAAAGATATTGAACTGGGTCAATGCCAGTCAACTAACCATAAACCTATCAAAATCCAACTTACTTATAGTTCCATCTAAGCTTAATTGTACTCACAATAGCGTTGCCGTTACCATCAACTCAACTCCGGTTAAAATAGCGAAAGAAACCAAGGACCTAGGAATAATAGCTGAAAACAAGTTGACTTTTGGGCCGCACATTACATACTTGGAATCTAAATTTTCCAGGGTCGTTGGCATATTATCGAAACTTTAAACACTTTCTGCCCTCGCCTTTGCTTTTAAAACTCTATTACGCGCTATTCCACCCAAATCTTTTGTATGGGTCAGTCAGTCAGTAGCAATTTATTTAGTTGATGTCTTAAAAGAAAACAAGCACAAGTTAGGCCAACACAAGGGACAAGTAATAAAGTTCAATATTAACGAGAAAAAAAATTTTTACATCAACAAGGAGACTGCGAAGAACCGATTCAGGTCTACAAGTCAAGCAGCCACCCTGGGATCATACTGCAGTAATTTCAGTTGGTAAGATTTCCGTAGTTCATTGAGATTAGAAGCA
Source organism: Trididemnum miniatum (assembly GCA_964006365.1). NCBI lineage: Eukaryota > Metazoa > Chordata > Ascidiacea > Aplousobranchia > Didemnidae > Trididemnum > Trididemnum miniatum. Next base: position 34,081,285 of record OZ023234.1, on the reverse strand, counting down.
ATCTCTTAATTGTGCTGCAAAATTGTAAATATATATTTAACGGTAACTTTCTAAAAATTTGTTTTTTAGAAGTGTTTTAAATCGCGAATAGGATAGAGTTTTTAGTTCTGATGAGAGAGAATTCCAAACCTTAGCCCCTTGAAACTTGAAAGATTTTTGACAACGGTTTGTGCTGTATTTAGGAAGATAGAGATTATTTTGCGTTTTTGATCGAGTATGTCAATCGTGTATTGCTGTAAGGCTGTTAAAACAGGAAAGGAGACCAGAAGGAAGTAATTGCTTCGAGTGTTGATGCATTAATTTAGAAATTTCATACGTATACAAATCGTGTATTTTCAAAATGCCAAGTTTATGAAATTGCGGCGTGATAGAAGAAGACAATGCGTTTGAGATGATTCTGATTGCTTTATTTTGAAGTCGTTGTAGTTTAGCAAGGTAAGAAGAGAATGTGCTACCCCAAAGCGGGAGACCGTAAAGTAAGTGGGGATGTACAAGAGAAAAGTAAAGGAGATGCGGAGTAGAAGACGGAAGAACATAACGAAGCTTGCTCAAGATTCCTATTGATTTAGAAAGTTTTGAGACCATATTTTCAACGTGTATCTTGAAATCAAGTTTCTTGTCTGAAGATACTCCTAGATACTTAATAGAGTCTGGGTGATTAATTTGGCACAACGCCTACAAAACGTATACCAGTAAAATAATCGGACTCCAAAAAAAAGAAGTTAAACTGGTTAGTAATTCAAGACGTACTGACAAAATTGATCCAGTTTACAAAAATCTTGGAATTTTGCAACTACATAATCTTTATATCTATCAAACTGCGATTTTCGTGTATAACTTTCATAACAATAAACTACTTCTTTCTTTTTCGCGATTTTTTTGTATACGAATTGCTGAAATTCATAAAGTTAATACAAGAAGTTACACAACAGAACTAAATTATTATATTCCACGGTATAAAACAAACTGACTCCAGCGTTCCATAAAATATGTTGGACTGTTGGTGTAAATATATGGAGCAAAATATCTGATTCGATCAAAATTAACATGTATAATCAAATTATTAAACAACTCAAATCGGACTTACAAAACAATTAAAATTCCCCTCCTCATTTTTTCTTCTTAATTAACTGCTGATCAGTGACCAACCCCACACACGCCCATTGCCAGTTAAACTTCAACAAAAACATAACAACTTAATAAATTTATAAATGTGGGTAGCTGCTTGACTAGAAGACCCTCAGACGGTCACTTCGCAGCTTCCCTGTTGCATAAATTGTCAGTAACTGTTTGTTACTTTTATTCTACACTCGCATTTTTTGTTTCTTCAACTCTTTTTGTTATTGTTATATGTGTTGTGTCATGCAAATCTAACGAAATAAAAATAAATCTATCTGTCTATCTTTTCTATATATAGACTTAACCGCTTCAAATATTTCAATAACAGTGTAAATAAAGTTTGTGTTTCAAGCAAATGTAATGTTGAATATGTTCAGCAATGAATGTGCTGCAGGTGTGCTTTGTCCCTGGGCATTTCTACCAACCCGATCAAACAAGGGCTACCCGTCCTCGACGACCAGCAACTCACAGCTTCTTCACAAAAAGTTGGGTTTGAAGCGTCCAATGCTCGCCTTGATTACACAAGTGGAGGTAGATGACGTGCTACTGGCTCAACTTTACCTTATTACTGTCGATTCACTTTTATAACCGGGTGGTTGACATAGTGGCTACAGACATCGGTGCGGGAGGTCTGGGGTTCGATTCTTGGGCCAATGAAATCGGAAAACTGTTGCCAGCGGCTTGCCACCGCTGCAACGTTTCTTCCATCTGTGTTGCCTTTGAGTTTTTGATTTTGTTTCAACAGCTCGGTAAAACTGGAGTTCAGGCACAACCAACTTTTTCTTGCGTATTTTAGCAAATACAGTGGTCAAACCTGAGTTTACAAACCGACAACAAGCAAGACAATTGTGCGTATCCATTCTGCAATATCATGCTTACATTTTAGTTGTAGATTAATCTGCTTTGTTTAGTATCTGAAGGTACTTCTCATGTCACTCGTGATGATGCAACATTGACGTATGATAGTGCCAGGCAGTTTTGCATTGACCAAGGTTCAGATTTATGCCTAATTTCGGAGATCTGTCCCGGTGGACCTAACACCGAACCCATCATTACTGGAACTTTATCAGGCGACAGATGGGCGCCGATCAGGTAGGCTGCATGGAAGCTGGTCGACATCCAAAATAAAAGATCTGCGAATAACAATAATTTCAACCAAAGCAACTCGAACTAAAAATGATAGCGTCATACTCTAGATTTCGAAATACAAGTTTGGTTTTAAAATCTACATGTGATTGACACAAAGCTAACAACAAAATTTTTTACCGGTCTCAAAATTTTGTGCTGTAAGTCGTACCGTATCACCACAACCTGTTTTTTGATTTCCATACCTTACAAGTAATCAAATCTTCCGCGATAGAATGTCCGACCTCAAAACTTCAACTACTCAAGTATGTATAGTCACTACCAAATAGCATTACTTTAGCAAAAGCCCTTGATGTCACTGCAAATATACCAGTGACAACAGACAACATGAATCGGTGTGGTGAGCAAATATGATGTAGCACCAAGATGCTGCAATGAAGGCTTATATGCCGAAGTCTATCCAGTCTAGCTATTAGGCTAAGAGAGTGATTCAAGCTTATAAATCAATATAAAGATTTTAATGAATGAATTGAACTAAAATCTAACCCTCCAAGATCTCAAGCTAAATCAAACGTAATCAGAAAAATCTGATTACGAGTGGGATTCGAACCCACCCCCGCACCGACCAGTGACGCATTACCAGCCCAATGGTGGCGGCTGCTAGCTGCCTAAGTTTTTAATGCTCATATAAAAAATCAAATCTGGTTTTGTTTTTTGTTTCAGCTGCATATTTGCAGTTTAGGTAGAAGCATACATGCGTCATGGAAGGTGGCTTGGCTGAGCATCGAACCGGCGAAACTAGCTCCGGAGTCCAATGCATCAAACAATCGGTCAATTCCATGCGTAAAAATCTAGTTAATCTCTCTCTTGAATACAGTAAATTCTGATTGCGCTTGACACACGACTCAATCGTCCTTAGCCGCCCTGGAACGCCGTGAACCCAATAAATTCGCTGTTTAGTCATATTTATGTAACATTTGATCGATGATTTTTACTTTCAAATTTATTTTTTCCTAGATACTTGGTTTCTTTCACTATTTGAACCGGAGTTGAGTTGGTGGTGACGGCAATGCTATTATTCAGCTTTTATGATGTAATTGCAGAGACGCTTACAACGACTGGGTGCAAATTGGGGACGATTTCGGTGATGCAGGCCGCGTATGCTGGCAACATAACGTTCACTATTCTCCCCCACCATGGGGCATCACGGAAGGACCATGTCCCCCATGGAACACCATACAAACTTGCGATCTAAAAGAACATGTATTTTGTTGCGGTAAGCTTAGCTCAGTCGTTAAGCGCACGCTATCAGTGCGGGAGATCTGGGGTTCGATTCCCGGGCCGATCAAATCGGTACAGCGTGGCCAACGGCTCGCCATCGCTGCGATGTGTTTCTTCGGAGCTGTTTTGACCAGGCGCTAAGCCGCGGAAATGGACCCCGCCACTCGTTACACGCTTCGGCGTAGTACCGCGAGTGTAATGAAGGTTTGATTTTTGATTTGAAACTTTTGTTTTTGTAATATCGCAAAACCGTAATTTCAATTTGTTAATGGATGCACGGCCTGCTGTCCATTATCTTTTAACTTGAAGTGTTTTCTGGTTGGCCGATTGGGCTGATACAGTAGGCGCCGCTTATTATGACCACGGATAATATGACCAGCCACTTATTATGATCAATTTGATACGGTTCGGAATTTTTCCACTTAAAATTCTCCGTTTGATTTGACCAAATTTCGGATAATATGACCAACATTTTCTCCATCTCTTTTATTACAGCACAGTATTTTTTCTCGCCACCGCTTGTACATATCGTTACTTACAGTACAGTACTTAATTTTACCGTCACTCGCACTGTTACTGTACTTTGTTTTACTGCCACCGTCACACTGTTACTTCAGTTAAACGGTGGATTTGACGGCATTTGGACTTTTCGTGGCTTACGGCGTCGATTCAGGCGCGGTTATGGCGACTTCGGTTTTTATGACCATTCGGATATTATGATCAAAATGATCTGGTCCCAAGGTGGTCATATTAAGCGGCGCCAACTGCAGTTCACTAGCGTGATTACAATGTGGGAAGATATTTTTCTCTGCATAACTGAAGCGTATTTCAGCTGTGAATTCAAAAAGTTGGAAACCGACTCAAAACAGCGCCAACGAATGGTTTCAAGTTGATTTTGGAGACTACAGGAAAGTGAGTCGATAAATTGAAAATATCGAAGTCACTCGCAGAGACGATGCCTCTGCTCGACCAGTGTGACCGACATCTACTAAAGTCTGATCAAACGGATTATGTGTTTATGCCAATGACAGCAAGACCTGGACAACTGCGAAACAAACACGTTTGCCGTTAAAAAGCGCAAGACACAGCAATTGTATCCATACAACGAGTGCTGCGAGCAACTCGGATTTTTTTGCCAAACTCGAACTCGTAAAACAAAAATCCTTGAACCCGATCTTGAGGATGTTATTAAGTTTTGAACTTATTCTGAACTTGACAGAAATTGCATGAACTGTATTACGCTGAAGCTTGTAACGAGTGTCGGGGTCCATCTCCGTGGCTTAGCGCCTGGCCTTAGACAACACAGCTCCGAAAAAACTTCGAAGCGGTGGCAAACCGTTGGCGACACTGTGTCCAGTTTGGCCGGCCCGCAAATCGAATCCCAGACCTCCCACGCCGATAGCGATGTCTTTGAGTACTCCACCACTCGATGTTCATTACTTTTCACAGATATCTGGAGTGTTTCTACAAGGCAACAAGGAAGCGGATGAATGGATCACCAGTTACTACCTGGCATTTAGTGACGATGGAAACACGTTCAGACGCTACAAAACTCCATCCGGAAATGACGAGGTTAGCTCTTCACAGCAATCCCCTTTCTGCTATCTCAAGTATTTTCTTCAACTTCCACAAAAAAATCATCTTTAAAGTTTGTTTACCAAAAACTGATGAAAATTTCAGTTGTTAGAAATGTATGTATGCAGTATGCGCTCTGCAGTGTACATTCACCCTGTTCACATGCATAGGTGGCGGAAGCCGGGGGGGGGGGGGGGGCTGGCCCACTACTTTCTTTTTTAGGGGGGCTTGGGGGGCCCTAAGTTACGCGTTTATTTTTACAATAATACCTTTGCATAAATGCATTTGAAAATTAAGAGGCCTATACCATCGAAATTGAAACCCAGGAAAAAGCTTAATCCAGAGATGTTTTCTTTAAAATTTTGTTAGTGGGATGGGGGAAACAGAAAAAGTGTAATCTTCTTATAGCAAAAAAAAAAAATTAACTTGCGGCTTTTAAATGTCAAACTGCGCACCAAACATATATAAAACAAACCAGCGATTGGTAGCATCTAAGCCAGGCGTTCTCAACTTCTCAACCGTGACCCTTGGCCTCCCAAAGGGACCACGGAGCACAGAGTGTTATCTTGGGAGCCACGATGGTAGGAATCGTTAAGGAATTATAACAGGCTGGGACATTTAAATTTACACACTATAGGGGCCACGGTCTTTCAGAGGTACAGTGAAGGAGCCACGGCTCAGAAAAGATTGAGAATCACTGATCTAAGTTTTCAGTATGGAAAAAGCATTTTACATTACGTTTTGAGATGATGCGAGGTATACAGTAGTTGTCGTAAGTGTCGTTTATAGTAAACAATAGCAACTAAATTCCAAACTGCAGTAGGTCCCTCCACAAATGTACTGTATACCCTACAACCTGCACTGACTTTGCAGACAGTCACTCAAAAGAAATGTAGCCTACTGTATTTGCAGTGTAATTTCTCATAATGCGAGGGGCGGGGCTAATTCTCGGGGAGATGAGAGCTTTGCTTTTTTCAAACTTAATTTTGACGTTAACAACTAATCTTCAAAATTGATAAAATAAGCAGCTGTCATAAAATAAAGGCGGCGGACTGTGCAAAATATCTATAGCCTAGTTTTCAAATTTTTTTAAATGTATTTAAATTTTTTCATTCACTTTGTTTTGCTGGGCAGTGCTAACCCTAGCAATTCCTTTGCCAACAAAATTGCTTTTTCTAGTCAGAGAAAGCAATTAAAACGTTTCGATTCTAGTTTTACGTGTGGCGATGCGGTTTATGAAGTTTTACTATTTCTCTACGCATCACCTTATCGGTGTAGGAAATAACGTTCATTGGAGTTGATTTATTGACCATCCCAACTTTATCTTTTCGTATGCTCCAAAAAAGCTTACGGCTCTCGTTGTTTACGTGACCGCATACGTGACATACCGTAAAACCTCTATTTGAGCGCCACACGGCCACAGCGCTCTATCTTTCACCCCTTCTCTTCTCTTATTGTGGCGTTGTATTAGAGGTGGTGTTCAGTTATAGAATGGTGCTATATTTTTGACAAGCTGGTCAGAATTTTGGAAAGATAGATTTGATTAATGAAAAGAAAAAACTCATAACAGAGTTAACATTTAAAATAAACATCTACCGCAACACATGCAGTTATTGATAATAACCAAAAATTCAATGCGGAAAATCAGATGACTCGTCTCTGTGTGGCCGTCCTCGTCATTTTCACCACCTACCCCTGTAGTGGCATTACAGGCAGTACTTGAGTTGAAGGGTTGTGCGGGGGCATGCCATCCTTCCGGAAAGCAGCACCACCCCCCCATAAAACATTTTAGCATAAACCACTTCCCTATGTATAATGACAATCCCTCCTTTACGTCCGCCTGAAAAGCTTGCACCATCCCCCCATAAGTGTTTTTACAACACGAGCACTGATTACAGGTGGTGTTCAATTGGAGTTCTACTTTTCAATCCTTCCTCTGCAGTGGCGCTTAAACAGAGGCTTTACGGACGGTTATGAAATTTACAGAAGCTGTTGGGGTTGCTAAAACAATAAACTTTAGCTACACAGTTACCCTGTCCACATGTCAAATTTATGTGGGCTTTAGGCTCCTTTTATACTTTGGCGAGTTTGATCGCGACTCCACTACGAATTATACAATTTAGGTGGCGGTGCATTGGATCTGCAGTCAGTCGCACTCATTCGCAACGGCGTCGCAGCGGATTCGCCAACGGAGAAAAATTTTTGACATGTTGAAAAATCTGGCTGCGAATTTTTGAGTCGTAATGGAGTCGCAATGACTTCGAAACTGTATCGCAGTCAATTTTCAATCAAATTCATGGCAAATCCACTGCGACACTAGTGTGAAATCAAAAAAGTTGACGCAAAACGTAAGATGATTATTACGACACAATAGTTATAAGCTATGAGTAAAAGCCTCACGTGTGAAATCAGAATGCTGAATTACTGATATGAACGACAGCCCCGTAGCCCAGGCCCGCAGTCAGAGGAGGGGTTGGGCTCCATTTCCGCTGAAAAAATTCTCTGCCCCCCTGAAGAAAATTAGTTATTAATACGTGTATAATTTACCTAGGTAAAATTTCTCGCACCCCTTGGAAAACATTTTGCTCCCCTAAGCATTTTTTTCAGGCTACGAGCCTGTCCTAGCCAAGAGAGGGAAGTCGAAGCCCCCTCTGAGGAAGTACGACTTTTTAAAAAGATTCACGCGCTAGACGCGATTAAGTTGTGTGTATTGTGAATTGCCATTCCTGACTAGGCACCAATGCCTTCGTTTTTACTTTTTCGTTTTTGGCACTTGATCAAGGACGTTGCTGAAAAAATTTCCAGGAGGGGGCAACCATAACTTTTTTTAGGGATAGGAGCCTAAACCTGGTGAAAATATATATTTTACTGATATTGTGCTACATTTGTGTATGTTAAAATGTTCTTCGGAATACAATAAATATGGAACGAAAATAGCTTAAGGAAAAAAAATAGAGCCACTGTAAATCTCAAAACTGAACGTTTTGACAACATCGATTCAGCTGTCATCATCATCTATGTTGTCGAAACGTCCAGTTTTGAGATTTACAGCGGTTTTATTTTTCCTCCTTAAAATGTTCTTGTTTCCACCCGACACTTATTAGTCCAGGGCTTTTTTGCAAAAACCTGGAACTACGACATAACAATTCAATTTCTTCGCCAAGTTGGTCTACTGGTATCACAACAACACCAAAAAAAAGTTTAAGGTTGAACTCGATGGGGGGGGCCCCTAGCCAAGAGAGGGAATAGGTTTATAATTATCTGTGTGGTCTACTGCTTCCAAAATCCAAAAAAAATTTGTTATAAACTATAACATGTGAGGTGTCTATTCCTACATTATTTTACCCCAGAAGTCGAATGGCGATGTTATTTTTGCTCTCAAGGCAGTAGTTCACCCGTACGGACAATAATGTTGCACATTTTACTGTACTGAAATTTGTTTTGAAATATAGTTTGGTTGTTTGTCTTTTTTTTTTCTCTCCGACGTACCCAGATACAATGACTAATGTTTCAACACCCGTATTAATTTTCAAATTCTTCGTGAACCATCAAACTGTTGCAAAAGTTGTCTCTGAAGACTGCGATACTAGTCTAAGATTGCACTATATCTGTTCTGTATCATCGTCACTTGATAGTTTATCGCCATCAATTTTCTCCTCATTCTGACAACTGTCACTACAAGAACACGAATCCGTGCGTTTGATTCCAATCTTTCTCCAGCTGCAGTGATTTGATCGACATTCTTTTGAACATTTGCAACAAATATTTTCAACAGCGTTTCTGGACATATTTCATCGTAACCAAGAGATGGTGAGAAAGATGTGCCTTTTAGCTCCCATCCGTAAAATCGTGGATCTTTTTCATTTCCCAACCTCTGCTGAACCTGTTAAAATAATATTTTTAGTTTAAGCTTTACAAAATTGAGTTTCCTTAATCAAGTCAGAGCATGAAACGCAAGAGAAAGATCATTTTGGCTCACTTTAAAATATATTCTCAAAACATGCTGGAAAGCAGCACTGGTTGTTGGAGGTTGGTCTTTAAGTCGCACAGCTCGTTTTCGTTTGAGCTTTGTTTTGTATAGGTACTGTAAGAAAAATAAGATTGGTTGGCGATACAGAACTTGAGAATAGCTTTGAAAAAAGCTGTTTTCGCGTTAGGCTTCAAGAAACCCTCTGTCATAACTCTTTGAGAGCTTTGAGAAAAGCCGTTTGTCCCAGTAACTCTTTTTGAGTAGCTTTGAAAAAAGCTGTTGTCCCAGAAGCTTTTCGTGACGCACTCTTCAGTGGGTAGTCGCGTCAAAGTCAGGGTTGCCAGGTTTTGCAGAGTAAAATATACCAAAATGTTCCAAATTATATTGATGAGTTGCAGCTGACGTCATCATTTTCCCGCCAAAAGCATTGGACGGCAAAAAGAACTTCATTCTTTTATAGTGTACATGCGCTTAATATGAAAAGATGTGGGGTGAGTGGAGGAAAAGATGGAAGAGTGTAGGGGGTGAGTGTGGAGAAGTGTGGGGGAGGTGTGAGAAAGTGTGTTGGGGTGTGGGGGGAGGTGGGGTGTGTGGAAAAATGTGGGGAAGGTGGAGTGTGTGGAAAAATGTGAGGGAGGTGTGGGAAAGTGTATTGGGATGCTAGGGAAGTAGCCTAGAAAGAGGTGTGGGGGAGGTGAGGAGAGGTGGGGGTGTAAAAAAATGTGGGGGAGGTGAGAGAAAGTGTGCTGCAGGTGTGGGGGGAAGGTGTGGAGGAGTGGAAAAATATGGGGGAGGTGTGGGAAAGTGTTTTGGGTGTGGCAGAAAGTGAAAAGAGGTGTGTGGGAGAAAGTGAAAAAAGGTGTGGGAAAGTGTATTGGGGTGCAGGGGAAGTAGCCTAAAAAGAGGTGTGGGGAAGGTGAGGAGAGATGGGGGGTGTGAAAAAATGTGGGGGAGGTGTGAGAAAGTGTGGAAAAGTGTTTTGGGGGTGTGGGAGAAAGTGAAAAGAGGTGTGGGAAAGAGTGTTGGGGTGTGGGGAAGTAATGGGGGAGAGGTGTAGGGAAGTGTGATGGGGTGTGGGAAAGTGTTAGAGGAGGTATGGGGTGTGTAGGGAAGTGTGTTGAGGTGTGGAAAAAGTACTAGGGGAGGTGTGGGGTGTGTGAGGAAGTGTGTTAGGGTGTGGGGAAAGTTGTGGGAAAATGTGTTGGGGGAGGTGTGGAAAAGTGTGTTGGGGTGTGGGAGTGGTGAAAAAAGATGTGGGGGAGGCATGGGAAACCCCAACACCTCTCACAAAATTTTTCCACAGCCTCCACACCTCCCCTAACACTTCTACACAGCCCCTACACCTCCCCAACACTTCCTGACATCTCCCCCCACATCCCAACACGCTTTCCCACACCCCCCAAACCTCCCCCGACACTTTCCTACACATCCCAACACACTTACCCACACCCCCTACACTTCTCCCCACATCTTCCCTTACCTTACCCACACTTCCACACCCTTTTCCATTCCTCCCCCAAAACTTTCTCACACCCCAACACTTTCCCACACTTTAATTCCCACACCCCGTCACCTCTCCCACACACTTTCCTACACCTCCCCCCACACCTCAACACACTTCCCCACACCCCCTACACTTCTCCCCACATCTCCCCTTACTTTCTCCACACCCCAACACACTTTTCCACACCTCCCCCAACATTTCCCCACACCTCTCCAACACTTTTCCTCACCTCCCCCCACACCCCAATACACTTCCCCACATCTCCCCCAACATTTTCCTACACCCCAACACACTTCCCCATACCCTCAACACACTTTCCTATACCCCAACACCCTTCCCCACACCCCCTACATTTCTCCCCACATTTCCCCCTTACCTTCCCCACACCCCAACACACTTCCCCACATCCCCTACATTTCTCCCCACATTTCCCCCTTACCTTCCCCACACCCCAACACACTTTACCACACTTCCCCAACATTTCCATCCACACCCCAACACATTTCCCCACACCCCCAACACACTTCGCCACACCTCCCCAACACTTCTCTACACCTCCCCCCACACGCCCAACACACTTCCCCACCCCTCCTACACTTCTCCCCACATCTCCCCTCACCTTCTCCACACCTCCCCCCACACTACACTTCCCCCAACACACTTTCCCACATCCCCTACACTTCTCCCCAACACGCTTTCCCACACCCCCAAACCTCCCTCGACACTTTCCTACACCTCCCCCACACCCCCTACATTTCTCCCCACATTCCCCCCTTACCTTCCCCACACCGCAACACACTTTCCCACACTTCCCCCAAAATTTTTTCATACCCCCCACACTTTCCCAAACCTCCCCCAACATTTTCCTACACTTCCATCCACACCCCAACACATTTCCCCACACCCCCAACACACTTCGCCACAACTCCCAAACACTTCTCTACACCCCCAACACACTTCCCCACACCCCCTACACTTCTCCCCACATCTCCCCCTTACCTTCTCCACATCTCCCCCCACACCCCCAACCCCCCACACTACACCTCCCCCCACACCCCCAACACACTTTGCCACACCTCCCTTATATTTTCTTCACACCTTCCCCAACACTTTTCCACACCTCCCCCCACATCCCAACACACTTTCCCACACCCCCACATCTCCCCCAACACTTACTTACATCTCCCCCCACACCCCAACACACTTTCCCACACCTCCAGCACACACTTCCCCATACCTACCCCAACAATTCCCTACATCTCCCCCACACTCCAACACACTTCCCTACATCTCCCCTTACCCACACCCCAACACACTTTTCCACACCAACCCCACATTTTTCCACACGTCCCATCCCCCCCACACACTTCCCTACACCTTCCCCACACTTCTCCGCACCCATCTCCCACACTCTCCCATCCCTTCCTCCATACACCCCACACCTTTTCAAAGTAAGCGCATGCAGCGTACACTATGAAAGGTGACAGAAAAGACTTTTCTGCCGTCCAGTGCTTTTGGCGGGAAAATTCCGTGACGTCAATGCAACTCATCAATACCAAATATATACCAAAATATATTATCAAAAATATACCAAATATATACCAAAATTTCGAAAAAAAATCATCAGTTTATCTGTAAAAATGAAAAGTAAGTGTTGCATTTTTGAGTGACATAATTAATTTCTTGCTCAATCTCCCAACAGAAGTATTTTTACACTGAACATAAATCAGTTGTATTTGCTAAATACAATCAAGCTTTCATTACCAGTAATGCAGATTAAATAGACCAAGGAACCGAATCAAAGTTTCTCACGCTAAACAAAAAGCAATAGTCACAAATACAACAGTTTAATTGAAATTAATCAACACTTCACAGTTCACAATTCTCGGTTAACAAAAAGATGTACTGCACAAAACTCACAGTTTCAAATAAACTAGCCCCCATTACTTGAAATTAATCAACACTTCACAGTCCACAATTCTCGGGTAACAAAAAGATGTACTGCACAAAACTCACAGTTTCAAATAAATCTCAAGTAAGGCCTACATAACAGGGAGTCGAACCGAACCCGAACCGCGAACCTGTAAAAACCGCTTTTTTTCGGTAAACCCGAACCGAACTTGAATCGTTTAAATTTGAGATCATTGAACCTGAACCGAACCCGAACCTTTATTATTTAAAATCTGTGAACCTGAACCGAACCTGAACCTTTAAAATTTTATGCAAGTGAACCCGAACCGAACCCGAACCTATAATATTTTGTAGACATAAACCTGAGCAGAAATCGTTTAGTAACAATGTTTGAATCTGAGCTGATTCTTAAAAAATATTAATAAAAATAACTAGACATGTGCTGCGATGCGTAACATTCTTTCTGCTTACTTGGAGTTTTTCTCGTTCTTCCGGTAACTTTACAATAACCTCAACTAAATCTAGTCAGGTTTTTTATTTGTTGACGTTTCGTTGGTACTGACGACCAACATCATCAGAACGATAAAGCACTGACCTATTCCAACCTTTGCAACATTCTTTCTGCTTTTCAAAATTTAATGAATTTTTACATTTTTATTTAACCTTGATTGATTCGGGCATGCAATTTATATTTCGTTATCTTAAAGATTTATCTTAATATTTGTAATTGGAATTAATGTAGCCATCATATACGTAACTTTGCTACAGTGATTGACGGCATTAGTATTCTCGTAATTTTGCGGCAGTGGTTGGTAACATTTGCATTCTGCACATATTGTGATCTTGTAATTTGATTTATTAGTGCATTTCTTTGTTCGCTATGTTTGGCGTTTTCAGCTTTAAAAAACCGTTTTTTTTTTTTTTTTGCCATGTGTTATGTTAAATAGAGTGTAGCGACTTGATGAGCCCCAGGCTCTTTCGCATGCACGAATAAACTCTAACTCTAAATATTAGACCCTAATTTAGTTTTTGGCCAAATTAAAGATTTTGAAGTGAACGCGAACCTGAACCGCGAACCGGTAAAAACCGCTTTTTTTCGGTGAACCCGAATCGAATCTGAACCTTTAAAATTTGGATTTAGTGAACCTGAACCTTAAAAATTTGGTTTTGATGAACCCGAACCGAACCCGAACCTTTAAATTTTGGTGCAACTGAACCCGAACCGAACCTGAACCCAAATTTTTGAAAAGTCTTGAACCTGAACCGGAACTGAACCGTTAAAAATAAAATTATGTAAAACTGCATTGCTTAAATCCGTAGAAAGGATTTATTAGGTAATCCGGCAATTAAAGAGCTTTCTAGTAATCTTCAACATATCAGTTATATTAAATTTCTGAAATATACCAAACGCAAAAAAACACTACCAAAAGGCATAAAAATATACCAAATTTAAGGACATAAACCAAACCATAATTTCACCTACCAAACGGTCCAAAAAATATACCAGATTTGTGAAATCTGGTATATAAATATACCAGTTGGCAACACTGGTCAAAGTGGAAACGAGAAAGCAAGTTCTGGCGATTCATAAATATCAGTTTCGGACGGCAGCGAAGCGGTAGTTACATCAACGAATCCAGTCGAGCGCGGGTAGTTCACGCACAGTTCTGTTTGGACAAGTCGTGCGAACCTAAATTCTACCCAGTTTGCTGCAACCGGTATTGGACCGTTACACAGCACACTGCATTTCTGACTCGTTCACGTCTGCCGATTACGTTCGAAAACTGGATGGGTAGATTGAGAGTTTTATGTGTTCGTTCGATGTAAGCAGCTTGTTTACGAACGTCCCGCTAGATGAAACCATCGCGTTATGTGCAGACACGCTGCACAACATCCCTGATTCTCAACCTTGCATTCCAAAAGAGGTATTTGTGGAACTGTTGCACAGTGCCACAAGTACGGTTGAGTTCAGTTTTGACAACCCCATTTACAGGCAAATAGATGGAGTGCCTATGGGTTCACCGCTTGGCCCCGCTTTAGCCAACATCTTTGTTGGATATTATGAAGAAAAGCTGTTTTCTGAAATATCCAAACCTGCCGTGTATTTCAGGTATTTCGATGACACTTTTGTCATCTTTCAAAATGAAAAAGAGCCGCAGGAATTTTTAATTGGACTTAACGGTCTACATTCCTCTCTTCAATTTACTTTTGAGAAGGAGAAGAACAACTCTCTTCCTTTCCTCGACGTCCACGTTGAACACACGAAGGGCAGCTACGAAACGAAAGTTTATCGCAAACCTACGTTCACAGGCCAGTATCTACGCTGGAAATCCTTTACGCCGATAAACCGTAAAACCAGTTTAGTGTCAACGCTTGTTCATCGTGCCTTGAAGATCTGCTCCAAAAGCAAACTGAAGGAAGAAATCAACCGGATCAAGGAAATCTTACTGGACAATAGATACCCTGAGGATTTTGTTCTTAAACAAATATACAAGAAGATCACGCAGTTTTCACGCCCCAAGCGGTTTGGCTTCGATAAGTGTCCAGTCTACCTCCGGGTCATCTACACTGGCAATGCGGCACTGACACTAGAAAGGAACCTCCGAATCGCTGTCGAAAAATGTTATGGATCTGTGGCTTTACGAACTGTATTTGTCTCCAGACAAATGCTGCCTGCTAGTCGGAAAGATGTTCTACCTGCCATTCAAAAGAAATCCGTCATCTATGAGTATAAGTGCCACTGTGACAGTCGGTACGTAGGTAGAACATCTCAACGATTTCAAGACCGCATCAAGCAGCATGTTCCGAAATAGCTACGACAGCACACAGCCTCCCAGCGAGTGCAACCGAACCGAGCTTGCAAGCGAAAACAATCCATTCCAGAATGTGACTCGGCAATTGGACAACACGTATTAGAAAACGATCAATATGCTGCCAATTACAACGATGATCAATTCTCTATTCTGGACACTGCGCGCAACCCTTTCCATCTTAGTCTGCTCGAAGCAAGCTACATCAAAGTACGGCGACCTAATCTATGCAAACAGAAAGAGTGTGTCTATACTCTTAAATTGTTCAAGTAGAATTTAGGTTCGCACGACTTGTCCAATTAGAAGTGCCCGCGCTCGATTGGATTCGTTGATGTAACTACCGCTTCGCTGCCGTCCGAAACTGATATTTATGAATCGCCAGAACTTGCTTTCTCGTTTCCACTTTGACGCGACTACCCACTGAAGAGTGCGTCACGAAAAGCTTCTGGGACAACAGCTTTTTTCAAAGCTACTCAAAAAGAGTTACTGGGACAAACGGCTTTTCTCAAAGCTCTCAAAGAGTTATGACAGAGGGTTTCTTGAAGCCTAACGCGAAAACAGCTTTTTTCAAAGCTATTCTCAAAAATAAGATTAGTAATTCATATGCGTACATATCAGCAAGAACTAACTGGGAAAAACTGTCAGGCCGCCTAAAACATCTCGAACTAAAATCGTGTTTTAACATCTTTTAATGAGACAAATCACTGAAATTTATGAGATATTTACTACAAACGTTGCTCTTTTAATGAATTTATTGTGGAATCTGCTTTGTTCATCGTCGTACTAAACACATGAAGATGTGTCCCTTCAACTAAACCTTTTTCCAACATTTTATTCAACTTTGTTTTCCCGATTCCTGATAGAGCAGAAAGTGCATCGCATCCTGATGCCTCGTGTACAAGCAAAATGAGATTCAACTCATTACGAGGTGTGCATTCAATAATTTCGTTAATTTTATTAAACGTGTTTGATGATGGTCTGAACATAATTACATCTTTGAGATGATGTACATCTTTGAGGTAACGTAGTAACCAGAGATGGGCATTTATCGAGATAACTTACCGGCGATAATTTATTATCGTTATCGCTTAAAACAGTTTTGATTTATCGATTACTGATATCACTTTTGTAATATATTTTGTTATCGCCCATGAATTATCTCGATGAACGATTCTATTTGCACACACTGTTCACAATTAGTGAATTGGCGCTATGGCAACATACACGGTGTAGGGATGTGCCGGATACCGAATACATATCCGGTATCCGGCACATATCCGTCACTCGTTGCATGCTTCGGCGTAATACCGCGAGTATAATGAAGATTTGATCTTTTTTGAAGTTTGCTTTTCCATGGGTATCACAAACTGCTCACAAGCACAAAACCGCAAAAATCAACACAATGTGCGGTGATTGTTAGCTAGATTGCTTTACTCGTGAAATCACGCCACTGACGCAGGTCACACGCTTGATAGAGTTTTCTTCTCACTTTATACATAGCATGAGCGCAAAATTTCGTCAACTGTTTTAGCTACTGTGCGATGTGCATGCAGTCAACTTTTAATATAATAATGAAAACACCCCGGGGCCAGATATATGTCGCCCCCTTCGGTATTAGACCCGAGGAAACACGGCTACTGCCGAATAGACGCCCATGGCGGCCGACCGACTTAACGTCCGATTTTCGGCACATTCTTGACCAAAATCCACACTTTTAACACAGTTCTTCTTACCAAAAAATATAAACCCCAGCGTTGAAAACGTGTTGCTACACAAACATAGCGTCGTGGTTTAAAATTGAATCAAAAGCGACCAGAAAGATGGTCATTATATCAACTGGGCTCCTGACGCTCGACGACGTTGCCGATTCGGCCAACTTAGATAGAGTAATGAAATCCATTTCTAATGACGCGATACTTTTGGAAGTTTCCAGTGTGTCACATGATCTCATGCATTAGTTTCATGGCTCGCTAGTCGAGCAAGACGATAAAATGGACAAAAACCATCAAAATATTAATTTTGATGTAGTGCTATCTGGTATCCGGCTGGATAGTGACGCACCGGATATCCGGCCGGATACCGGATGGCAAATTTGTTATATGGCACATCCCTAAAACGGTGTCTACACAGTCTGTTTGCAATTCAAAAAAATCTCTTTTTGTTTTATTTAATGCCACGGCAGAGTCCGTGAACAGCTCTTTTTTGTCGAAAAATCACAAAAAACATTTTAGCAATTTGACTTACCAAAAAAAAACTTCGTCAAACACATTGAAAATTTACCCCAACATTTATCGGAAAAATTTATCGGCGATAATTTATCAATTACCGATATCGCTTCAAGAAATTAAGATTTATCGGTTATCGTTATCGCCCAGAGCATTTTTGAAATTATGGATTATCATTATCGCTTTGGTACAAAAAGGTTTATCGTGCCCATCACTGGTAGTAACAATATCAGAACGTCTGTGTCATCTGCTACTACAACAGTGTTAGATTGCTTTATTCTCTTGGCCGACTTCTGTAATAATGTAAACGTCAGCATCTGCAATGCAGTTCGTAACAAAATGACCTGCTTCTTCAAGTGCATTTTAGAGAGTAAGTTAATAAAATGTTGCTTGTTTTCGTTGTTAGACAAAAACAAATCTTTCTTACACAGCTTTTCCGTATCTCAATCAATGTCCATACTTAGTGATGAAAATGGTTGCCTTCGATGACGGCAATGGTTTTTGGTCGATGTCCAACTATCAAAAACAACGCCGACTGACTTTCCGGGAAAATGCTTTGAAAGATAATTTGCATACAAATTCTTGCATCAAGTAAAATAGCAGATATATATCGATCCTTGAAAAAACGTATAGATATATGCAATGGTAATGCCACTTTCACCCTAAAGCATCAATCTGACTGTTTCATCGAAGTCTCGCTTGGATTTAACAAAAGAAACATTACTTCTATCGTTGTGACGATGGCTTTTGACGTTTAATCGTTCATCACCCCGCAAATTTAAGTAATATCTTTTATAAACATTTTCTCTAAAGCAATAAACTTGGAAGAAAGTAGCAAAAATCTATACAGTACTAACCATTATTTCTTATTACAAACAACATAATACTTTGCGCTATACCAACCTAGAGCGTCTTTAACGGGTGTAAGAAGAGTTTTCTTACAGAAGAAGCAATCAGTTTTATAACAGAGTTCTTTTGCATTGCATTTGGATTCAGATCTTGTTTCAAGCCTTTCTTTACTTTCGCACTGCGTACTTATTCCTTCTTTATTTGCTGTGCTTATATATTTTTCTCTACATGATCTGTGTGATTTTTGGCAAAAAACAACACCAAGACCTTCCTTCGGCTGTTCTTTTATTGAGATGGTACCGGTCGTGCACCAAAGAAAAAAACTGGCGACTTTACGGTTCCAAATCTTTCACTCAACAGCCGGTAATCCAAAGCATAAGTATAAATCCAATAGTTCTCGCCCAATTAAACAAAACATTCGCTAGCCGCACCCTTATTCTTATCCAAATAGAAACAAAAAAAGGACATTAAACCAAGTAACAGTATTTTTAACCTTCAAAAAACTCTGCCATGAAAAAGAAAACAAACTATCTCCCCTTAACGTTTTTCAGAAAGTCGGTCTTGTCTCGACGCTCACAGTCTCACACCATACTACAGCAAGCAGCCAAGCACGCTTTTTTCAAAAACTGTAAGCAAGCAGTCAACCACGCAGGCGACCTTCAGGCAGTCAGCAGCTTTACAACCACAACACCATCATTTGCACAAACCAACTTAAAATCTTGCGATTTGAACCAAGAGAAAAAACCTCGCGTTCGAAACCTTGCGCTTCAACAAAAAATCTTCGAGCTGCAAGAATAACCTGCTTAAAAAACATATCAGGAAACCAAAAACTCAGAAAGTTGAACGGAAATATGTAACACACTCCCCGCAAAAAAGAATTAACTCAGGGGGCTAAGTTAATCCCTTTTAACTAGAGCTGCCGACATATTTTCGTTCCTCTCCCAAAGGGCAAACTATCATAAACTTACCTGTGTTGTTCAGCGTCGGCTTGTACAAGAACGCAGAGTTTAGATATGGGCCTTTTCCACTCACCTGTTGCGGTTTTCACACACACGCTTCGCACAACTCCGTGTTTATCTGGAAAGGTTCTCACGACTTTACCAAGAGGCCAGTTTCCTCGAGGGGCATTGCTTTCCAAGACTAAAACTACGTCCCCTTTCTCAAGATTTTGCTTCTGTTTGTGCCATTTCTTTCTCAACATAATAGCTTTTGCATATTCAGTAACCCATCTATCCCAGAATTTGTCAGCCACCAACTGGACAAGACGATATCTCTGTCGAGCGTAGCAGTCCTCTTCATCTGTTTTAACTGGCGGAAGGCCGATCGAAGGTTCACTTCGCAGCAGATGGTTGGGAGTTAATGGCACATCAGACCCGGGTTCTACTGAAACACAAAGTGGCCTGGAGTTTACCATAGCCTCTACTTCCAGCATAACAGTATGCAGCGCATCGTCGGTGACGGAATATTTGGGAATCACAGTCATAAGAATCTTCTTGACAGTTTTTACCATTATCTCCCATTAGCCCCTCATGTGGCTGGCCCCAGGAGGATTAAAACTCCACCCTATTTCTCTTTGTCGTAGGTAGTCATAAATTTGATGCTGATTCCATTCTCGGATCGCAGCGCAGAGTTCACGATTACAACCAACAAAATTCGTTGCGTTATCAGAGAAGATTTTTTGTACAGGTCCTCTACGGGCAATAAATCTTCTCAACGAGTTCACAAACGACGAAGTGTTTAAATCGGCCGCAACCTCAAGGTGTACGGCACGTGTTGTTAAGCATGTAAATAAACAACCGTACCTTTTTCTGTTAGCACGGCCATGTCGAACAGTCATAGGACCAAAGTAGTCAACTCCACTTTGTGAAAATGGAGGTTCGTGAATATTCAATCTTGCTAAAGGCAATTCAGCCATAATCTGGCTTTCTGCATGCGCATCTCCTTTTTTACAAATGACGCAGTCCTTCAATACTCGACGAATAGTTACCTTTGAATTTAGGATCCAGTAACGTTTGCGAAGTTGATTAAACGTTGCATCAACACCAAGGTGTCCAACTCTGACATGAGCGACACGAATTATAAGAACAGTCAAGTGATGGTCCGCAGATAGAATAACTGGATGTTTGACGTCAAAATTCAAATAAGCTTTATCTAAACGTCCACCCACGCGAAGCACGCCATCGACCACTATGGGACTTAATTTGTACAATGGAGAAGACACAGGGAGAGACTGACAACAGCTACCACTTAACCTTTTGTAAGAATCTGAAAAGGAAAGCTTTTGCACATACCTGATCAAATTAAGTTCAGCTCCCTTCAGCTCCGTCACTGAAAGCGCAGATGTGTTTAGCTTGACATCAGAATCCTTTAAACGTTCCCGCTAGCAATTTCTCACTCGCACAAACCACGCCGTCGCTTTCTTTAACTGGTAGTATGAAGAAAAATACTCAATGAACCAATCCAAACCATCGCCGTCACTAACACACGCAAGCAAGCTCACATTGCCCATACCTTGTAAATTGAAGGATCGAACTAAGTCCTTGTTGTCTTCGGCTTCCCCTTGAAATTGCTTTGGCCAATCTTCTAACGGGCACTGCAGAAAACTTGGTCCATCAAACCATTCATGTTTCTTCACTAGTTCGGTAGCTCTCGATCCTCTACTGATTAAGTCAGCGGGATTAAATTCCGAGGGTACATGACGCCAATCGTATACGCTCGTGTATTTGTCTATCAGCGTTAAACGATTTCTAGCAAACACGGGAAATCGTTTAGAGTCAGCCCGAATGCTTTGCAGCACAATGCTTGAATCCGTCCAATAAGTGCAGCTGCATGCTAATTCAAACTCCTCTCGTATCATGCGAGCCAGCTTAACCGCGTCCACCGCAGCTTCCAATTCCATTCTCGGTATTGTCATATTTTCTGAGCTTGCCAAATGAGCTTTGGCCATCACGACACTGCAATGCACCAAACCATTTTTATACTCCGTGCGAAGGTAACACACTGCACCTCGTGCTACCACGGAAGCATCCGCAAAGACATGTAGCTGATGGTTTTTAATCTGATCATTGGCAGGCTTAAAACAACGACGAATGGCGATTTCATCTAGACCAACTAAAGAATTAATCCAGGAATTCCATCGAGACATGTAGGATCGTGGCAACAATTCATCCCAGTCCATTTTAAGCTTGCATGTTTCACGAAAAATTAACCTCGCTTCTATTATGACGGGCGCCACCAACCCCAGAGGATCAAATAGACGGTTAGTAACCGAGAGTATGAAGCGGCGGGTAACAAGCTTATCTTCAACGTTTACCTCAAATCGAAAGACATATGCTTCTATGTTCCACATCATTCCCAGGACTCTGTTTTCAGCGTCGCCCAGGCACAAGTCTTTAACTACTGGTGCTCTTTCTTCTTCAGGTATAGTTAGCATAGCCTTCCTGGAGGTAGTGATCCATTTGGTCAACTTGAAGCCTCCCATATGGAGCAAATTCCTCAAATCCGATATCATTTTTGCTGCTGTAGTCTCATCACTCACAGAAGTTAGCAGATCATCGACATAAAAGCTTTTAAGCACAGTCTCTGCTACTTCAGGTGCAAAGAATTTTCCATATTCCTTAGCTGTTTGTCTCAACGCAAAAGATGCACAAGTAGGTGACGATTTTGCACCAAAAACGTGAACTTTTATACGGTGTGGCCTCGGGTCTTCCTCAAGGTTCTCATCTGGCCACCACAAGAACCGCAGAGCATCTCTATCATCAGGGGTAACTAAAACCTAATAGAACATTGCTTCAATGTCCGAAACAATGGCTATCTTTTCCTTACGGAATTGTAAAAGCACTTTAAATAGTTTATTAACCAAATCCGGTCCCGTCATAAGCTTATCGTTGAGAGCTACCTGATGACTGCTGGCAGCACAGTCATATACAATTCTTAACTTTTCCGGTTTTCGAGGATTTAGAATCGGATGGTGAGGTATGTACCATACACGCTTTGATGAATCAATTTCGTCTTCTGGCACAAGTTCCGCATAATTATTTGATAAGACGATGCCCATCTCTTGACAATATTTTTCTTTCAACTCCGGGTTACGCTCCAATCGTTTTTTGACTCCTACTAAACGCTTGCGCGCCATTGCAAGGCTCTCTGGCATTTCAGTAGCCGCATTTCTCCAAAGTAGCGGCAGCTGAAAATGCCCATCAACTTGGCAAACTGACCTGGCCAACAAATCGTATGCCACTACGTCCTCACGGGAATACTTCATCCCAAACTCCATCAATTCCCTATTGGACTTAAGCCAATGCCTCAACTCATCAATATTTGTGGTATCAAATTCAAAGGGTGATGGAAATACCTCTCCATCATC
Organism: Trididemnum miniatum; assembly: GCA_964006365.1. Taxonomy (NCBI): domain Eukaryota; kingdom Metazoa; phylum Chordata; class Ascidiacea; order Aplousobranchia; family Didemnidae; genus Trididemnum; species Trididemnum miniatum. The sequence continues at coordinate 34,058,589 of OZ023234.1, read as the reverse complement.
AGTAACGATCTGGTCACTTAAATCCCTAATCTGTTTTGGCACACGATATCCACTTAAGAACAAATTAATGGACTTACCGATTGAGGTTTCCCCCTTATCCCCAGAGAAATTAGGTCCTTTCAAAATCCACCCTAGCGGAGTTTTAATCGGTTGAGGGGGCTTCCATAGGATTCGGTGCAGTTCTTGTTTCAACAGGAAAATGCAGCAGCGCATTATCGTTGCCTATCAACGAAGTCACAGTAGCATTATTGACAACAGGCAACTCAACATCTAGTAGATGAGGAAATTTGTCCACACATTTCCCCACATTTCTGCTGGAGAGACTTACCGGGATGCTGTCAATCATCATGACCTTTGAAATCTTAAACTTGCTCGTACCACTTAAAGGCAAAACGTCAAAGTCGAATACCTTTGTGTGAAATCTCTCAGGGAGTTTGGTCGTAAGAGTTTCTACAGAAGCTTTGATGGGTGTTCCAGCTTCATGAACATTTAACGCGTCAATGAGCTTACGCCCACAGAACGACAAAGATGAACCCGAATCCAACAGTGCGTAGGTCAAAACCTCAACGTTTCCGCTGCGTACACGCACTGGCAAAATATCCAAAAAAATTCCCCACATCTCTTGGTTTGCGTTTTAAACAGAACTGCCGTTGTTCTCAGGAAGAGGCATTGTTGTGCCACAAACTCCAGCAGCACTAACCACGGCAGGTGACGTTACAGGTCTATGTAACAGCGTATGGTGTGTTGCTTTATATTTGTCGCTGCAAGTTTTCACTTCACAAATTAACTAGGACCGACAATTTTTCACAACATGACCCGATCGCAAACAGCGCCAACACAACTTTTCGTCAATCACAAAAAGTTTACGCTCCTCATAACTCTTTTTTCTGAATTCCGGACACTCTGCAACTACATGTTTGCCAGCACAGCAAGCACATTTGTCTACTTTGGTGTGTTTAACTTCTGTACTCTTTTGACTCGCTCCTGATGTTGATTTACTTGTAGTGGGTGCCATAGTTGCAAACACATTCCCAAAACTGTGTTTTGGATTTTCCTTACCTCGGTGGTGAGTAGTTGAAAACAAAGCCCTACTGAAAGTGGAATTGGCTTTCGTTGATTGATCTACCACAAACTCAACAAAATCACCAAACAAAGCTAAGCGACAATGTCTTTGTTCAATCTCCAATGCCTTTGTTACCCAATCACGTTGGACATGGTTGGGCAGTTTTTGTACTAACGCTGATACAAAATTCACAGAGTTGAGGGCTGCCAAATCGTTATTGGAGACTAATGAAGTCTGACAGCGTTTTAGCAATACTGCAAAATTTTCTAGACCCTCCACATCGTTTTGCGACAATTTCGTAACTTTCAATAGCCGTTCCTCACAACTTCTACTTATTATGTGCGGCTGCCCATAACGTCTGTACAACTCTTGCCAGGCCTGGTTGTAACCTATAGTTGGATTAGCACCTCCAGCAAAATGCTTTAATTTCTCGTAAATCCACTTGCTGCAGTGTTGCAACAAGTAAACCAATCTTAAATCATCAGTAGCGACTCGACTTGCGATGTGAATTTCAAATCGATTAACAAATCCCCAATAGTGCAAAGGATCGCCATCGAATACCTCAATGGACGGTTTCGGAAGAAAACGTTCACTTAATTCTGAGGGGGTAGGCGCATACCAATAATACTGCCTTTCATTCCCAGGAGTATAAGGTGCCGCAAATACATTCATATTGTGAGGAAAGGAAGGTGGAATCCCCCGTGGAGGACGTAATTTATGTTCCCCGAAATCACACGAAAAGAAAGTTTTCGGCTGGTATGGTTCACTCAATCCAGGACCCAAGGGATCAATGGCACTTGCATAATCGGCACGAGGATAGGGGACCCTAGCACTAGTACTTCTTCGAGAAGAGGAGTACGGAGCTCTAGCACCAGCAGCAGGAGGATACGGGACTCCAGCCGTAAAAACATTTTGAGCAGAGGGGTACGGAGCTCTAGCGCCATCAGCAGGAGGATACGGGACTCCAGCCGTAGAGACATTTTGAGCAGAGGGGTATGGAGCTCTAGCACCATCAGCACGAGGATACGGGACTCCAGCCGTAGAGACATTTTGAGCAGAGGGGTACGGAGCTCTAGCACCATCAGCAGGAGGATACGGGACTCCAGCCGTAGAGACATTTTCTGCAAAAGTTTCTTTATGTGCAAAGGTTTCTGTATCCTTTTTGTTAGGGCCGCATGTAACTTCAAACGCTAACTTAGAAGAAGCTTTCACCTCACTGCAAATCACCTCTTTCGTGGGTTGGGAGTTTATCTTGGCTTCATACCGCTTACCCCCAGAAACGACATCATCATCCTTAGTCGATACCTCATCCCACGCACGCTTTTCGGCCTCTGCAAACATCATCTTTCTTCTGGCCTCCCTAGACTTCATTGCACATTCCTCGGCTTTTAATTTGGCCTTCAACTCTGCCACACGCCCTTCATCGTAGCTTCTATCTTCAGCCAATTCAAACGACAACTTTGCTAATTTCAACCTTACATTAGCTTCTTTAGCCCGTCTAGAGCTACTACGAGAATTAGCACTCATAACGTCATCATCAAGAGAACCATCCGTAACAGACTTACAATTACCCTTATCCAAAACCTTATAATCAGACCGAACATTACTTTCACAAATCAACTCTGCATCAGCTAGGCTTACACGAGACTCACAATCAAGATTCGCACGGTCCACAACCAAATCTAAACCACTTTCAGGCAATTTTGACGTTAATTCAGGCACACTACCGCGCTCACTCAACGTTTCAAGACCGTCAAGCCAAGACAGAACCTTTTGACGAACGTTATACGCATCAACTTTTGCAGCCTCAATTTCGTTGCGGGTGCTTCTAGTGAGAGTTGCGCCAACATTAGACAAATACGACAAAACAGAATTATCGTAAAAACTAACCATCTCTTTAAGCCTACTACGCACGTCGTTACGATTAGCATTACGCTCAACCAGAGATTCAATTTCATCACATTTGAGCCCGCAGTAACAATCGAGCATCGCTCACTCCAGAATACATTTTGCAAACACAAAAAATAACAAATATTCAGTAAACAGTAATAAAACAAAGAAGTTAAATTCAAAGGCTCATGCAAAGATTACAGATAAACAGAAAACACTTGAACTTGGCTTAAACAAAAGCTCAAGTATCCATCACATGTCCACTTTAAGGGAAATATAATAAATCAGTTCAAACAATATACTGTGCGTATTGTGTACTACAGTAGTACAAGTCCGTGGCTTCGTAATTTTCTGCCAGTATCAATATAGAAGTCACAGTATACATACAGTTTTCCAGAGTCTCGCCTTTTCTTCTATCAATCAACAGACTCGGAACCCAAATCAATTAAAAAGATTTGGAACTTTGTGATTCTTGGCAAAAAACAACACCAAGACCTTCCTTCGGCTGTTCTTTTATTGAGATGGTACCGGTCGTGCACCAAAGAAAAAAACTGGCGACTTTACGGTTCCAAATCTTTCACTCAACAGCCGGTAATCCAAAGCATAAGTATAAATCCAATAGTTCTCGCCCAATTTTCTGAAACTTGACGCCACTTTTCTTTCGAAACTTTCCGACACATTCACCTTGCTCTAAGCTAGGACTATGAAAGGAGGTGGGCAGGAAGCACATGACTTAGGGGCCCACGCTGATTTGGGACCTATTAGGAAGCTTTAGCAATATAAACCGGAAAAGTGACATCACATTTGTTGTAAAATTGTATTGGAGAAGGTCTACGGCCTCAGAAAGGACAATTAATGAGGTTCAGACATAAATAATATGCTGATTTTTTAACTAAATGTATTTTCATTTAACCTCTTATAACTGCCCATATTTCATGCGGTGTAGTAGCCAAAGCTTTTCCCACAACTTCCTTCGATTCCACCAACGCTTCTTGCGTTTTATAGCGACAACTAATGCAGCAGTTGCCAATACCAACATTTCTTCTTCAAAAAGCAAGATAGCCCACATTTTTTTTTTTTTTGAAAGTGACTTCAAATCGTAATGGTTTAAAGTAGTTCGCAACAGAGTTGCAACTACTTCGCAACTAAATCACAGTGGAATCGGCATAGTATTGCGACTTTACGGCGATCCCGTTGCGAATCATTTTGCAATGGATTCGCAGAAGCGTCGCAATCAAATTCGCCAAAGTGTAAAAGGGGCTTCAGCCCACGGTTCTTGCTTCTACTTTCTGCATGACAATTAAATTTTTGATGCCATAATTTACGGTAAAAATGTGATTATGAAGTCAAAAATTTAATTGTGATGCAGAAACTAGAACCAAGAACCATGGGTCTGAAGCCTACATGAATTGGATATGTCACATGTGGACAGGCTAAGCATGGGTTGTAAGCGAAGGAAATCTGGTCATTGCTTTTGAGCCCACCCCACTTTGGAAATGCTTCCGCCTTCGCTGTTCACATGTTTTATTTTAGTCGGCTTTAGGTCCGCGGTTCTTAGTTGTACTTCCTACGTCATAATCAATTTCTTAATGTCGTAATCATTTCTTTAACTATGACATCAAGAAATGGATTACGATGCAGAAACTAGAAGCAACAATCACGGGCCTAAGAGTCCACTAAAATTGGGCATTGTGGACAGAGTAAGTGTAATCTTGCGAATATGCTCACACATTTCTTCCAGCAAAAAGGGGATGAATCGTAGAAAATGAATATCAAGAAATATATGCGAACCATTCATCCTGTTCCTGGTTGATAAAACTTGTTTCTTGTATAAATTTTCTATTTTTTGTTTTCCACAATTTTTTAGTTACAACTCCGATTGATTTTTTTTTAGCTCTTCCCTGGTTGTACTGACCGCAACGCTCCAGTTGAAGGATTCCTCCGGGAACCGATATCTGCTCGCTACATCCGCATCCTGCCGCAAACATGGATGAACAACATCGCGCTCCGCATGGATGTGATCGGATGCGAGGTCGCAGGTGCGCTGGATCTGCACTTTTTTCACTATTGTGCTTTGTAAGAGCTAGGTTTGAAGTGAAACTGAAAGGTAGAATTTGTTTTTTCCACTAAACGTGTTAAATTCAAAACTGACTGACCGGCCGTTTACTCAGTTGTTAAGCGCACACGCTAGCGGTGCAGGAGGCCTGGGGTTCGATTCCCGGGCCGGTCAAGCCGGCATTGTGTCGCCAACGGCTCGCCACCGCTGCGACGTTTCTTCGGAGCGCTGTAGCCCAAGTGCTAAGTCGGGGAGATGCACCTCACCACTCGTTACACGCTTCGGCGTAATATCGCATGTATAATGAAGATTTGATTTGATTTTTCGAAACTGACTGTAGAAATTTTTAAATGTGTTTAGCTAGCCAAAAATAGGCGTTCAAAGTTTAAGGCGGAGACGTGCTGAGCAACAATTTACGCAATGAGGCGTGCAAGAGTTACAGTGTCGCTGCATGTCTGCCGTTTTGAAAACGCGCGGTTATAACCAATGCTTGCTTACCATTTCCGTGTACAGTCTAGCTGAAGTGAAGCATGGAGGCGTAGTAGCGTTGAAGCGGTTTTCTATTAGCAATTATAAACACAGATAAGTAACATGCACACAAAATGATAGGCCTACGCAAATTAAAGCAAATTAAATACGAAACAATATATAAATAATTATTAAATTAAAGTAATGAAATATCAATAACGCAAATAATTTATGACAATTTCCATAAGCCTCTAATCAGCCGCATCGTAACGCGCAAAATTCATATTGAGCAAGATCATAAACTACGGAACCGGATTAAACTACAATTTACGCTTTACTAAGAGAATAAGAAAAAGTACGTTTTGCAAGTCGATCATTTCCGGCTTTCGGTCACAATCACAAATAACAATTTTACACTTACCGACTGTTTTGCAGCAGATATTCTTATAAGCAACACTAGTCTACAATTCATTCGAAACAGTAATCTAAACAGTGTTCTAAACAGTAAAGTCTTATTGAATGTAGCTTACTACCATGCACCTCTGCAAGAGTGACGTATCCTCTCTATCAAGTCGTTAATTGAAACCCAGTAGAAACCCCCCGGCTAACTAACTTAAATCGCCCCAAAATAACATCTACAAATTATGCCGTCACTCTTGTGCTCTACCATATCGAAGTACAGTAATTTCACATACTCGTCGCTATCATACACTGTGACGTAATTCATTAAACTCAACACTTCTCTTGACAGTATACCAAAGTAAATTAATCGTTCAAACAGTAGATTTCTTTCTAGAGTGCAGAGTCTTGAACTTACAACCACGCCCAATATTTACGTCTCACACAGTTTAGCTAAAACACGTCCGAATCTCACAGCGTCTACCTGAATCTGATATCTGATTCGGTGATACAAGAAATCCAATTCCTACAACGTCCTTATACAGCAATTACGTTCTAAATAGCGTGCACATAAATAGCTCAAATTTGTTACCAAACAAGAAAATTGATCGCCAGCAGCAGGAAATGCAGATCTGCAGAGACGAGGTTGCAATTCTCTAGCTTAGTACTTCCTTTCCGCACCAAGTCAACGCGAAAGGCTGGGCTTCGATTTTTGACTCAATTGTTCACTGTGGAGTTGCAGTAACATACAGCTACAATGCTAATCCGCTCAATGGCTTTAACAAGTCAAAGGTCAAACGCCTTTAGCAAGTTAAAGGTCAAAGAAAAGGCGTTTGACCTTTGACCAGTGAAAGCGCATTGATTAACGAGCATTGCAGCTCTAACTCTTGCACACCTCAATGCGTAAATTGTTTCTCAGTTCGCCATCACCTTAAACGTTGAACACCCAATTTTTGATTAACTAAATACATCTAAAATGTTTTCTCTAAGTTTTGAATTCGTTATATTTATAAAACCTTTAGTAAAAAAATATTTTTGCATTTCAGTTCCCCTTTAATTTCGCCAATACGTTTTCATATAACTAACGCAGTAGAGTGCATTGTTGAGCGCTGAGCTCAATTGATTGTGCAGTGCAGATATTTTATGATTTACTGGTTGGTTGACGTCACCAACAGTTATGTAATTTGCTCTTACTTTTATCCCCAAATCAAGACACTAAATATCACACTGGATGAGAATACTATTTTACAATGGGTGCCTCTGCCATTTAAAGCTACCTACACACTAGCTCAATGCAGATGAATGCGTATGACCATTGACCAGTAGCTTTAATTATTTATTGACGGTTAAATCACTTTTGCTTTATAGTTGTTTGCCTCTTGTGATTATTCATCACATTTCATCTGATGCTCAAACGTTAGTTTACACAAAGCGCGATTTTTCATGAGTAAATTGTCGAAGACTAGCGAGCATTTGAAGGTGATTTGCGTGAGAGGCAAAAGTAACGAAATAGTTTTTTGTGCAAATTCAGTCACGGGTCTCGAACTGGCAAAATTTTATCAATAATAATGTAAAGAAAATTATATTTATTCTCAGTATGTGGTCAAACGTTTGTAAAACTTTACTAGTAAAGATCTAAGTTAAAGCGTGTAACGAGTAACGGGATCCATCTCCGCGGTTTAGGGCCTGGGGGCCGGCATTCCGTGCTGTTCTTGCGAAATCCGATAATGCGTGTTGGGGAGCGTTCGTGCGAATGATCACAAGAACGTTCTTTCGCAGGAACGCTTCCGCACACGAACAAGAAAATTCGGGAGAGCTATTCCATGCTTCGTTTGGCGCCATTCGTGGTTCGACGTCATGATCATAAAAGAGGAATTTACAATGTGGCATTATGACGTTACAATGAAACTTTCTACTAGCTGTAACAAGAGTGATTACGGCGCTTGGTAATTCACTCACAAACTAAAATGGTTTTGGGATGGCATCTCGGCAATGAGATGAGGTTGAGAAGGTAAAAAAGATCAACAAAGTCAAGGTTTCTCTGTGTTAAACATAAAACCGGGAACGCTGTAGAAAACATGCATTAAGAACTGCAAAAAAAACAACGCAATGATTAACAATTTATTGATGAACTTACAAGGTGTCCAATAATTTAAATGAGCAGCCAGTGGGATGGTTAGCCTGCCTTGCACTACGCAAGACGACTAAAGGCACAAAATTAAATTGCAATTGTTTTCATGCGTTTGAAAAGGAAGCCTGTTTGCGTGGTGGTTCAACAAACGCGCTTAAACATTTGCTTACTGGGGGTGCAACTCATTGAATACGTCATTAACGTTACTGAAAGCTTCCTGTAGCTAGCATTTGTAGTGGCATCATTACTTTTTCATTCACGCTCAAATCTATGCTTCTAGAACCAACAGAAGAACGCAGCGTTTTTAATAAATTCAACCTCACTTCTCTCTTACTCATTCTAATTTCTTTAGTAAAGACATTTTCGGTCAACTCTTGATCAAAATGTGGTCGTTTATGACTATGACTCGATGAAGCATTACCAGTTTTTATGAAATGATATCTCGCTGCCATTATAAGACACTATACTCTTGAACAATTAATGGCTTTTACCGTGAGCTGAAAGGATTCACTTGTTCGGGACTTTTTAACGGTTTTCAAGAATATTCGGCTGATTATTTTCTTGAGAACGTAGCTTGGAATGCCGATTACCAAACTATCGGGAAAATATCCCGATTCCCGATATTCGGCGTTCGTACGAACAGCACGGAATAACTACCCTGGCCAACACATCTCCGAAGAAACATCGCAGCGGTGGCGAGCCGTTGGCGACACTGTGTCAGACTTGACCGAGCCGGGAATCGAACCCCAGACCTCCCGCGCCGGTAGCGAATTGAGCTAACCAGTTCGTGGTAAGAAAAAGTGATGAATTTTGTTCTCAGTGTTTTTTTGCTTTCAGCCCGATCTGATTGCACGGATAAAGCCTCAGCATTCAACACTGACGCATTCACACTTGACTGTCCTGCTGGCTGCGACGGAATCAGTGGCAATTTATGGGGAACTGGAATTTATTCTGATGATTCCTATGTTTGCCTCGCTGCTATTCATGATGGGAGAATAATCGGTGTGTAATGTTGATAATCCAGCTGGGAAATACTTGATCAGTTAATAGAAAATCAAAAATCTTTATCATACTCGCGATATTACGCCGAAGCGTGTGACAAGTGGCGGGGCCCATCTCGGCGGTTTAGTGTCTGGGCAACACAGCTGCAAAGAAACGTCGCAGCGGCAGCGAGCCTTTGGCGACGCTGTGTCCGATTTGACCAACCCAGGAATTGAACCCCGGACCTCCCTCACCGATGTCGATAATAACTGAGCTAACCGGGTGATATGGTGAAAAATGTCCATTCATGGAACAAAATTAATATCGTATCGTTCTCTTCAACGTCTGAATTTCGAAGACAAACGCTACATAGTTGTTAGCTGGCCCAATGCAGTTTTTTAAAAGTTCCAAGCGAGGATGCGAGCTTACATGTCAGGCTACCGGTAGTAATAAAGTGCAACATAGTTTGGCTTTTTTTTAACTTAATAAACCTCGAGGGTTGGTGATGCTTCTGCTTAGTTACCAGTGCTGTAGTTTGTGTTTTCAATTGTTGTTTATAAAGTTAGCTTTCTTTTTTTCCACATTTAATTGTTGTGTATGATGTTTCAGCCGACAATGGAGGAACTGTGGATGTGAAGAAATTGGATGGACGCCAATCATATGAGGGCTCAATTCAACATGGCGTAACGTCACAGAGTCGAGGAACTACATCCGGGGCAATCATGTTTCAAGGTTTTTAACTCAATTCTTGTTCTTAATTCTACAACATATGGGGTTAGGAATGGTCCAGGGATGTTTTTCAGCTGAGTTTGTCCACTTTTTGAGCCTAGTAACACGTTAATTCAGTTTTTGGCGGTGGTTACTGTAGGAGCTGTAATAGCTTTAAAATTTGCATAGATGTACTGCATATCATACATGTTTGCATACTTATCCCTATCATTCTAAGATGGGGGGAATCGCGCTAAGTGCTTTTCCCAACAACACAACAAGTAAACTTGCCGGCTTGTTCTCCACACTGTTCCTTTAATGCTGATCGTCAAGCAAGAAGTTGCTGCGAATACTAATTTTAAAGTTATTGATTTGACCCGACTCGGAATCAAACCCGAGTCTACAGCTCCAGAGGCGGACGTACTTACCACTGGACCATCTGAGCAGCTACCAAACTTATGGAGCATTAATAGCCAGTGCAGCCGAAGTAAGCATGAAGTGCTTCCATGTAAGCCGCAGATCACGTGAAAGAATGGACGATGCATTACTACGTATTGTGTTGCATGATTGGAGGAAATTGGCTTTTTGATTTGTTTAATTTGTTGTTTCAGGCGACCATCTTGGCTGCCCGACTGACTGGGAAGCGTGGAAGGATTCGTGCTATTACTTGAAAACTCGGTCGTCGAGCGTCGACCACGGATCAGCAAGACAGCAGTGCCAGACTTATGGGGCGGATCTAGTGAGCATTCTAAGCCAGGGAGAACAAGACTTTGTTTCTAGTCTGGTTGCAAGAAACTGTGAGTGAATTTTTTAATTGATATAATCTCCTTTATCCGACTTGTCCCAAGATTCTACTTAGAACCGTATTGCATTATTGTAATTCGAGACAACTTTTTCTCTAATCAATGCAAACCTGAAAAAAGTAACTTGAATGTGAATGTGAACGCAATCAGCCAGCCTGTATGGGTCAGATCTATATGTTCAGGCGTGATATGTATTGGGCCTTTGCTTATCTCAGCCCGGCCAGCGTAAGCTCCACAAATATTACAAAACAAACGTATTTTCTTCTTTTACCTCATGCATCTGCGTAATATCGTTATTTTCCAACATGATGCATTTAAACGTAGCTAAAAATAGTAACTGATCCAGCAGAACGGAGCCAAGTTAGTACGAACTTTCATATTTTCTTAAACGTTGATTTGGGAAACTTTGAAGAGGAACATTATTTTTTCTGAGACAGCATCTCTTTCTTCATTTACTCTGACTCCTCTTTCCAATTTATCGATGCAAAGCTCTTTTTTGTCTTATGTAAAAAAGCACAATTATTATTTCGCCAAATTTGAATTCAACGTTTCTATCCTGCCTCCGTAATATATTGTTCTCATGCGGCCACAATGAAAAATAATTAATCATTTTTCCATCGCTAGTGTAATTTTTTTTTTTTTTTTTTGTTCGTTAACAATATTTATAACACACATGAAAACAACTAATCTAAATCACAATATTATCATGAGGCACAGATCACACGTACTCTTACACTTCAAAATAATTCAGAGCAAGATAATCAAATATACATACGTAATATGGGTCTACAGTTTTCGTAAATTTAACGAACTCCATTTCTTATCAAATTTGTTCATATTATTTTGTTTGTTCGCTGTAATTTTTTTCATTCGTTGTATGCTCCTAATCATTTCGAATGTTTCTTCAAATTTTGGGATCTGTTTTACCGTTTTACACCAATAAATATAAAATTTGTAGCATTCGAAAATACAATTTAGGATTTCATTATTACAGCTCAGGGTTAGTCCAAATAACAAATCGGTTTTCGCAAGATTGAAATTGGTTTCGAGCTTGTTGGAAGCCTGTTCTGTAAATCCTGCCAATCGCACGCATGAACAATCGCAAAATAAATGCACAAGAGTTTCTTTATGTTGGTTGCAAAAGGTGCAATTTTCTGACTCCACTTGGAAGAAATCACACAGCGCAATGTTTGTTACGATGGCCCTGGAATTTAACTTTATTTGAAATGCCGTTAATTTAGTTTCACGAGTGGCATTTAGCGCAAGAGTTCTAAGGGTACACCACGGGATATTATCAACACCAAAATTAGCTCATTTTCCCATTTAACGCATTGTTTATCCGTAAAATCTTTTGAAACCTGTCGTTGCACAAACTGGTAGATTCCGTTGGTTCCATTGAAAGTTTCTAATGTTCTTAATTCTTCATAGACTTGCTGGTTTTGTGGGGTCTGCGATGTCATGTTGTTTTCTTTATCGTCTCAGCTTTACGGTAGCTTCGCAATTAACTTTATTAAAAACGTAAAATCTTTGTTACATTCGTTTGTGCCAAATTTGTTCATGAGTAAATCATAGGTCAGGTAGTTTCCGTCGGTATCTAACAAGTGTATGTAATCGCTGATCCCGTTTAAAGCAAGTTTGTTTGCGAAAACTGACGTTTCTTTTGTATATTTGATTGATTTGAACCACAAAGGGTGTCGGCGTAAAAAGGAACTTCCAAAACAAACTTCCGCTAGTTGTCTTTCCCTCTTTTTGTTTCTTTCTTTCTTTTATATGCTAGGTGGGAGGTAGGATTGCGGGTGAAGCTGACCTGGTAAGCTCTGCTCTTTCGCTTTATGCAGAATGTACATCAAATTGTGGTTTCGTATTGTACATTGCAAGTATCTTTATGGGCCTCTTTGTGTGTATGCTGAAACAATAAATGCTGAATACTGTCTGAGGGCAGTATCAGCAATTTTAACTGAACGCAAGGGTATTCTTGTTAAAAAGGTTTTTGGTAGACTGACCGAGGGCAGCAACATAATTATAATTTGCAAAAAAGGGATTTCTACTTTTTTCCACGCTCTGTTGTTGCCATCTGTAAAAATTTTATTATTTTCCATTTAAGGCGCAAGGCTAATAAATACGAATCAATGTTTAACATGTTTATTCCACCATCACATAGAGAGCGACACAGCTTTATTCGACTTATTCGTTCCCAGTTAGACCCCACATAAATTAAAACAAGGTTTTGTTTAGTTCTTGAAATTTTTTTGGAATCTCAATTGGCAAAAGACTCAGTTTGTCACGCTTAGTTAGCAGCGGTGTCACTAAGCTTTTAATGATAGTTATTTTTCCGAGGAGGGTCAAGTGTCTAGCGGACCAGATATTAATTATCGTTTTGGTTTTTGCAAGATTATTACCAAAATTTAGTTTAAATATTTGTTGCTGTAGGTGCTTTGCGATCGGATATTTAATGCTTAGGGAATTAATAACATCAGGGGACCACGCGAGGACTTTGTTTACCAAAGGTCGAAGATCTCTCCCCCTCAGGCTCCCTACGTAAAAAGTTGTCGATTTTGAGCAGTTCATTTTGCAACCTGACATTTCCCCAAATGTCTTAATGCACTGCAAAGCCAGTTCAAAGTGTCTCGGTTCGCCTTTCAGAAAGATTAGCGTATCATCTGCAAATAATGAGGTTTTACATGATGCAAGATGATTTCTCCCGCCTTACGATTCCTATGTGCAGGCCCGCCATGTTTATCTAGCTCGTCGTCAAGTATTACATTAAAATCACGGCCCAACAGCAGATTAGCTGGAGAAGATGAGTGAATCTTATCAAACACAAAACTGAAAAAATCAGGGTCATCCCTGTTAGGGCCATAAATGTTCGCCAGTTAGTAATGACAATTAAGATAGATATCAACTATCAAAATTCTGCCCTGGTCGTCACGTAATATTTTATTTATTTTGTAGCAAAACTGTGGGTTTTCGTTGAATAAAATTGCCACGCCCTTACTGCGAGATGTACCATGGGGATATAAAACTTCAACATTCCATTCGCAGCCCCACTGCTTTTCAATTTCCATAGCGCTGTGTGTTTCTTGTGAAAAAGTTATGTTGATTTTTTTCCCAAGGAAGTTAAGCACTCTTTTTCTTTTGGCAGTATTTCTAAGGCCATTCACATTAAGTGTTGCAAAAGTGAAAAGCATTAACTTAGAACAGATAAAAGGATACAACATTAGAATGTATTTCCGCCATCACATTTATATCTCGGAACAGCATTTAGACCAGAGATGACAAACCTATTTGCTATCGCGGGCCACTTTGTCACTTCTCAATGAGCAAGCCGGCCGCATAACTTTTTAAGTCATAGACATATCATGAAACCTGTTAAAAACGAAAAAATTGTTCATCAGCAGTAACGAACAACCGAAAGTGATAGGCTACCATAAAAATCCACCTACATGAAATTTTAAAAGGGGGGGAGCATAAATTTCTCTATTTTTTTAAGCGAATTTTTTTCCACAGAACAAATTTGAAGCTGGTTGAAAAACAAGAAAAGTTGTAGGGGGTTCGGGGGCATGCTTCCCAAAAAAAAATTTTGAAAATCTACATGCTGTATTGGCTATTTTAGTGCTTTTTGAATAATTTTCTAGCAAATTTTGTTAAAATGTTTTGACCCTAAATCTGAATGCTTCGCCAAATATGATGCATTTTGTTTGCACATATTCGATTATTCGTGCGAGGCGTAAGGCTTATTGCTATCAAAGAGATTCGAAATTATGGAAAAATTGTATACATCAAAAACAATTTTAAAAATGTCTGGTGGGAGAATGCATAGGCTATCCCTCGTCCTACTTCCCTATTTATCCGCCTCTGGCCATAAGGTACAGAAACCATCAAAAGAGTCTGGCATATTTCAGTCGCTTGGCACCATTAATTTTGTTCCTTTTACTAAAAGGCAAAGTCAAAAGGGGGGTGGGCATGGCCCAATGCCCCCCTAAATACGCTCCTGACTGTAAGGCAACCTAAGCTCTCACTCAAACAAGTACCCGTAGGTATACTGCGCTATACTGAAGCTGCAACGGACCACGAGTTATGTTATTATTATTACATAACAATGAAAGAACTGGTGAATCTTGAAACAGATGAAAGGCTTGTACTGTACATTTGTATGATTCCTGTGTGATACGCGCGTGGTTCAATTGGGGGCTCAGCTTTTGATATCGCAAAGATTAGACGGGAAAAAGAAAGTTCAAGAGCACTTAGTCTCGCCAAAATGTTTGCGGGCCGCAGGAAATTCTTTCGCGGGCCGCATGTTCGTCACTTCTGATTTAGACGATCACAAGAAATACTCCGCACACACAGTTAATGGTTACATAGCCACAGTTGTTGTTGGCGCACGGACAGTTCGTGTTTTCAGATGGTACATGGTTAATCGTGTTGCAGATACAGAGTGTAAAAAGATCTTGACAATCAACACATTCAAATACATTTTTGTTGGTCTAGTTTGGAGTTGATATTTACTGCAGCTCGGTAGTTTTCTGATTGTTTTACTACACGCCGGGTAACGGGTCCTACTAAACACCGCAAAGGACTCAAACACCGCAAAGGACAACAAAAGACCTCAAATTGATGTACTAAACACCGCAAAGTACGACAAAGGACCCTAACCTAACCCTAACTTAACCCTAACCTAACCTAACCCAATCCTAACTCAGCCCTAACTCAACCCTAACCCCAGCCTAACCCTAACCTAACCCTAATTTAAAGTTCTTTGTTGTTCTTTGCTATGGTTAAGGCTTTTTTTTTTTACCTAAAAAAATATATTTTTGACTTTATTTTAGTAAAATTTTGACTTTATTTTGACTTTACCGCTTCCGCGTATTATTTATGTCTTGTTGCACTTTTTTATTTTATTTTTTTATTTAGTTGCATATTTATCCTCCTATCACGAGAAAGCGATCAATGCGCTATACGAGCTCGCTTAGGAGTTGCCGGCCATCTGTCTACCACACCAAGATGGGGGAATCCCGCTAAGTGCCTTTCCTAACGGCACAACAAGTAAACTTGCCGGCTTGTTCTCTACACTGTCCCTTTAATGCTGAGCGTCAAGCACGGAAGCTGTGAATACCAATGTTAAAGTCATTGGTTTGACTCGACTCGGAATCAAATCCAAGTCTACAGCTCAAGAGACAGACGCTCTATACCACTCGGCCATCTGAGTTGTTGAACTCTATACCACTCGGCCATCTGAGCTGTTGCACTTTATTAATTATGTTTTATAATTTGCAATTTACATGAGTTTTTAAAGAAAAAGGTAGCCTACTTCGAACATTTTCTCAATTACTCAGTGTTGAAGCTAATGCAACAAAGCGACGCATGACGTTAAAACCTAAAATAACGAGCCATTGTGTGTATCGGTATCAATTAGTGAGTAATACAAAAATTGCGTTGCTATCGCAACTGTACTGTACGCTAACAGTATGTCTATGATTTTTTTAACGAAAGCCACGCAGTATAATTACAAGGACGTTTTATTGTAATACAGCATCATATATTTTTTCACGTTCTTAACATCAAAATTTCTGTCTTTTCTCAGTAATTTATTGAGCATAGACAACGACCTCTCAGCAGCAGCAGAGGTTGGCTTGGCTTTTTGCAATAGTGCGTAGCTTGTCGGGTCAATTGTCAAGTTGGTACAGTTTATTATTGTTTCTAAATCAGAGTTGGATAGTCGTTTGTTAATGTAGTCTTTAATTGCGCAAGGATCATCATCGAATTGCATATTCTTCAGCAGCCCGTATGCTTTAATTATTGTGCAGGCACTTCCTTCTAAGAACTCTACCTTGGCTGCTAGAGTCCGGTATTGATTCATTTTAACCAAGTCCGACACCAAACCTTGCACATTGTTAGCGTCTTTTGCTCTGCTGACTAAGAAGCCTGCACTTGTCCAATTGTTGACAATGGTACGAACAGCTGGAAGGTTCTCACTATAATATAAGGCAGCTCTAAGCCAAGTTGCCCATCGTGTAATTACAGGGTCAGGAGGAGATGGCAGACCAGCATCATGAAAATCTTTCTTGCGATCTTTGTTTTTGATAGTTGCTACCTTGATCGTTGCTATTACTTCATCAATATTTTTAAAATGAGCACGTACACGCATAGCGCAGTTATGTAGTAAGTGCGCAACGCAGGTAACATGCATCAAAGAAGGGTATAATTCCTTTAATGTCTTTCCAGCCGAAGACATGTACCGAGCAGCATCAGTCAAGAACAATGAAAAATTCTCGCGTTTTATATCAAGTTGTCGCAATATGTCATCCACAGTGTGCAGAATACCACTGCTATTAACATTGCGACCGCTGTCAAGTGCATGGCAATTAACGAGGAATGTCTGATTTGGAGCATCTAAGCTGCACACAAGCACACTAATATACTTTTGTTTAGCAACCTCTGCTTCATTCACAATCAAAAAACATTTTTTGTCACGAAGTAATTCTTGAATTTGTTCCTCTTGTTGGGATGCCAATTTAGCAACACATGCCCGGGCTGCAGTCTCCGAAGGCAATACTTTTCCCATTCTAGCAAACAGAGACTCTAAAGAAGGATGGTTCGGTTTATGAAGTGGGATATCTGCAGCTAAGAGTGAAGAAACAACCTGTTCTTGCTGTACTTGCTGTTGTGCAAGGTTCTGACTGTTTTTCTGAGAGGCCTTGGTAACGTTACCCGAGAAATACGTTGTTTTGCCTGAGAAATACGTAGTAGGGCTGGTAACGTTACCTGAGCAATATGTTGTTTTGTCCGAGAAATACGTTGCTGGTCTCGTTTGTCAAAATAATGGCTAATTAAGGGGCGCCCTATTTCGGGGTATGACAATAACTGATGCAAAATGATATGTAGCTCCCTCTAGTGGCCGAAAAGATCAAATTATTGTTTTTGAAGAGGAATGAAAAACATGCAAATGTTTATGAATCCATGTAAGCTCTATAATTTCATGTGGGGTACGACTATGCATAGGGGCACACGCACTACAATTCTAGCACCCCCTAGCGGCAGAAACCATTACTGTTTTGACTTGAATCAAATCAAAAATCAAATCAAATCTTCATTATACTCGTCGTATTACGCCGAAGCGTGTAACGAGTTGCGAGGCCCATCTCCGCGGCTTAGCGCCTGGGCAACACGGCTCTGAAGAAACGTCGCAACGGTGGCGAGTGGAGTTCGGGGGGTGTTGGGGTCAGGGGGGTTGAGGTCGGGTAGTTGGGGTCGGGGGGTGGGGTCGGGGGAGTTGGGGTTGGGGGGATTGGGGTCGGGAGGGGTTAGGAAGGTCAGGGGTGTTGGGGTCGGGGGAGTTGGGGTCGGTAAAGTAATTGTCGTCCTCACAACAAAGCGTCCTCGCATGAAATCGTCCTCGCGTCAAATCGTCATGTACCCTTGGGCAAACGGGTAGGCTATTTGCGGCAAATGAGCACTTTGAACCAAATGGGCACTTTGGAAACGATGAGCATTGGGGCAGGTGGACATTGGGGGAAAATGGGCAATTGGAGCTAATGGGCACTAGGAAAAATGAGCACCGGAGCAAATCGGCAATTGAGGCAAATGGGCACTTCAGGACAGATGGACATTGGGGCAAATGGGCATTGGGGGGAAATGGCCACCAGGAAAAATGAGCACCAAAGCAAATGAGCATTGGGCAATAGGGGCAAATGAGCACTTTGGGCAAATGGGTGTTTGGGTCAAATGGTAGGCTTATTTGGGACAAATGGCATTGAAAGCATGTGAGGACTGGGACAAATAAGCATTTGGGGAAATGGGCATTTTGGGGCAAATGAGCACTTTGGGACCGATGAGCTTTGGGGCAAATGGGCATTGGGGGCAAATGGGCAATTTGGGGCATGGGGGACTGGGACAAATAGACATTTGGGAAAATGAGCACTTTGGACCGATGGGCGTTGGGGCAAGTGGGGACAAATGGGCACCAGAAAAAATGACATAAACAAGTGGGCACTTGGGGCATATGAGCACTAAAGGAAAATTAGGGCAAATGGGCACTTTGCAATTGATGTGTATGGCTATCGGGGGCTAATGAGCACTTAGAGAAAAGGGGCACCAGGGCAAATGAACACCGGGGCAAATGGCACTGGGGGAAATGGGCATTGAGGGGAAATTGACACTTTGGGGCAAATGAACCCTGGTAGAGATGGGTACCGAGAAAATTTGTTCTGAGTGCTCATTTGCCCCAATGTCCATTGGTTCTATTATCCCTATCAGTTCTTAAGCTTATTATTTTTATTAGCTTTGTTACAATATTTCTATTAATTCTAAGCCCTATCAGTTTTATTAGGCCTAATATTTGGACCGCGGTCCGCCAGTTAAGTAGCCATGTTGTAGACTTTACCGTGCCAACATAGTTTTCTACAAAGTGCGTGTAACTCACACGTTATAAGAACTTTGGTTCTTTGTAATATGGTTGAACAATTCTTTTTTATCTTGTCACGCTTCAATGATGAGTTACGGAAGTAAAAATCCCACTATATTTCAGTGCAGCAACCATAGGTGTAATTGTATCGGTACTGTAATGCAGCGGCTCTCAAAGTGGGTGATATCTCCTTCTTCGGGGCGAAAAGCGAAATAGGGGCAAAAGTGGCGAAAGGGGGCGATAACTCATAAAACATGTAAGACCATTTTTTGGTCTTCCCTTGATTTTAGGCGGAAAAATGAACGCCTGCGACCGCGAAGACCTTTTTTGGTCTTCCCACGCTTTCCCACACCCCCCAAACAACACTTTTCCACACTCCCGCACCTCTCTTCACGTATACTCACATCTTCCCCCACACTTCTCCTTACCTCCCCCAGACCATCCCATACTCCCCACACATCTCCTTTCCCTCCCCCACTCTTCCCCACACCTTGCCACACTCCCCACACAGCATCTACCCTTTCTTCCCCTCACCTTTCACCACACTTCCCCTCACCCCTGCACATCTCCCCCCACTTCTTTCCGCATTTCCTCCACACCTCTCTACACCCCCCATACTTTTTCCCACATTTCCCCTTACCTTCCCCCACCGCCGACATCTCTACCCACATTTCTCTCACCTCTCCCCACACCTTACTTCCCCCACACCTCCTTCCATACTTTTCCACACCCACCAAACCCTTCTTTACATCTTCCCCACTTCTCTCTTCACCTACCCCACATCTCAACACACTTCCCCACACCTTTCCTCACCTCCCCCACACAACTCTACACACCTTTACTCACACTTTTTCTCACCTGTCCCCACACCTCAACACACATTCCCGCACCTTTCCCAGTCCCCCACACCTCAACACATTTCCCCACACCTCTCGCCACCATTTGTTTATTTGCCCATTCGCACCAAACTGCCCGTTTTCCCAAATGTCCATTTGTCCCAATGCTCATTGGTACCAAAACGCCCCTTTGCCCCAAAGTGCCCTTTTACCCAAATGTCCATTTGTCCGAGTACCCACTTGCCCTCAATGCCCATTTGTCCCATATACCTATATGCCCTCAATGCCCATTTGCCCTAATTACCCATTTGTCTTGGAGCTTATTTTTCCTGGTCCCCATTTTCCGCAAAGTGCCCATTCTGCCCCAAATGCCCACTTGCCCCAATGCTCATTGGTTCCAAAGTGCCCCTTTACCCCAAAGTGCCCATTCATCCAAATGTCCATTTGTCCCAATCCCCACATGCCCTCAATGCCCATTTGTCCCATATACCTATATGCCCCCAATGCCCATTTGCCCTAATTACCCATTTGTCTTGGAGCTTATTTTTTCTGGTCCCCATTTTCCGCAAAGTGCCCATTCTGCCCTAAATGCCCACTTGCCCCAATGCTCATTGGTTCCAAAGTGCCCCTTTACCCCAAAGTGCCCATTCATCCAAATGTCCATTTGTCCCAATCCCCACATGCCCTCAATGCCCATTTGTCCCATATACCTATATGCCCCCAATGCCCATTTGCCCTAATTACCCATTTGTCTTGGAGCTTATTTTTTCTGGTCCCCATTTTCCGCAAAGTGCCCATTCTGCCCTAAATGCCCACTTGCCCCAATGCTCATTGGTTCCAAAGTGCCCCTTTACCCCAAAGTGCCCATTCATCCAAATGTCCATTTGTCCCAGTCCCCACATGCTCTCAATGTTCATTTGTCCCATATATATCTATTTGCCCCAAATGCCCATTTGCTCTGGTGCTTATTTTTCCTGGTGGTCATTTCCCCCCAAGTGCCCATTCTGCCCCAATGCCCACTTTCTCCAAAGCTCATCGTTCCCAAAGTGCCCATTTGCCCCAAAGTGCCCATTTCCCCAAATGCCCATTTGTCCCAGTCTTCACATGCCCATTTGTCCCAAACACCTATTTCCCAAAGTGCTCATTTGCTTCAATTGTCCAATGCCCATTTGCTCT
The DNA here is from genome assembly GCA_964006365.1 of Trididemnum miniatum. Lineage (NCBI taxonomy): Eukaryota > Metazoa > Chordata > Ascidiacea > Aplousobranchia > Didemnidae > Trididemnum > Trididemnum miniatum. Next base: position 34,037,677 of record OZ023234.1, on the reverse strand, counting down.
GGTGCTCATTTTTCCTGGTGGCCATTTTCCCCCAATACCCATTTGCCATCAATTACCAAGTATTGCCCCAATGTTCATCAGTCCCAAAGTGCCGATTTGCTCCACAGTGGCCATTTGCCTCATAAATGCCTATTTGCTTTGGTGCTCACTTTTTCTGGTGCCCATTTCCCCCCAATGCCCACTTGCCCCAATGTCCATCGGTCCCAATGTGCCCATTTGCTCCACAGTGCCCATTTGTCTCATAAATGCCCATTTGCTCTGGTGATCATTTTTCCTGGTGTCTATTTACCCCAAGTTCCCATTTCCCCCCAATGCCCACTTGCCCCAATGCTCATCGGTCCCAGATGCCCATTTGCCTCAAAGTGCCCATTTCCCCAAATGTCCATTTGTCCTAGTCCCCACTCGCTCCCAACGCCCATTTGTCCCAAATACCCTTTTTTCTCATTGTGCCCATTTGCCCCTATTGCCTATTTGCCTTGGTGCTCATTTTTCCTGGTGCTCATTTTCCCAAAATACGCATTTGCCCCCAATGCCCACTTGGCCCAAAGCTCATCGGTCCTAAAGCGCCCATTTGCCCCAAAGTGCCCATTTCCCCAAACATCCATTTGTCCCATTTCCCACATGCCCATTTGTCCCAAACACCCATTTGCCCAAAGTGCTCATTTACCCCAACTGCCCAATGCGCATTTGCTCTGGTGCTTGTTTCTCCTAGTGCCCATTTTCCCCTAAAGCCCATTTGCCCCAATGTCCATCGGTCCCAAAATACTCATTTGCTCCAAAGTGCCCATTTGCCCCAATTGCTGATTTGCCCTGGTGCTCATTTTTTCTGGTGCCCATTTGCCTTAAAATGCCCATTTTCCCCCAATGCTCCCAAGCCCCAATGTCCATTATCGGTCCCAAGGTGCCCATTATGCTCCAAAATGCCTATTTGCCGCAAATACCTGTTTGCCCTGGTGCTCATGTTTCCTGGTGCCCATTTTCCCCAAGTGCCCATTAGCCTCCAATGCCCACTTGCCCCAATGCCCATCGGCCTCAAAAGTTCACGTTTGTCCAATTACGTGCCCCAAATACTCATTTGCCTTGGTGATGCTCTTAAAATTGCGCCCATTTTTCCCGGTGCTCATTTTTCTCAAGTGCCCATTTGTCCCAAATAGCTAAGTGATCATTTGCCCCTGAGCCCATTTATTTTACATTCCTAATCCAAGACAAAACAGTAATGGTTTCTGCCGCTAGGGGGTGCTAGAATTGTAGTGCGTGTGCCCCTATGCATAGTCGTACCCCACATGAAATTATAGAGCTTACATGGATTCATAAACATTTGCATGTTTTTCATTCCTCTTCAAAAACAATAATTTGATCTTTTCGGCCACTAGAGGGAGCTACATATCATTTTGCACCAGTCATTGTCATACCCCAAAATAGGGCGCCCCTTAATTAGCCATTATTTTGACAAACGAGACCAGCAACGTATTTCTCGGACAAAACAACATATTTCTCAGGTAACGTTAACAGCCATGAAACGTAGCCTATTTCTCAGGCAAAACAACGTATTTCTCAGGTAACGTTACCAGCCCTGCAACGTATTTCTCAAGCAAAACAACGTATTTCTCGGGTAACGATACCAGCCCTTATAGTTTTTCTCGGCTGTTGGGTCAGCATGCTTTCGATCCATAAAATTCATTCTGAATCCTTGTTCGTCGAAATTAAGTTAGAAAATACAGCTAAAAATTTGGAAATAGGTGTAAGTTACAGGCATCCCTCTAGCTCACTTATTGACTTTCAAAACCAATTTACGCAAACCCTACATTCTTTGGCAAAACACAAAAAAGACTATATACTATGTGGAGATTATAATGTTGATGTACTGCAAAGACACAATTCCTCAACTATTAATGCATATGTAGATAGTGTTTATGTAGAAGGTTGCCTCTGCTTAATCGACAAGCCCACCCGTTTCACGCCTAGCAGTGCCACTTTGCTCGACCATGTTCATACAAACGTATGAGGCAGAACTGTAACAGCTGACTCTTGCTATACGATATATCAGACCATTTGCCAACTATGCGTTCATTAATCCTAAAACGAAAAAAATCTCGCGTTCAACGAAAAATGTACAGATCCATGGCCAATTACAGAAAAGATGATTTCCTGGACGAAATCACTAGTTTGTCCAATCGTTTGTTAACTGATCTATCTTTACATCCTACTGCTTCTCATCTAGACAACATCTGTACAAAATTTATTAAAGAGTTCTCTTTTATTGTAAACACTCATGCACCACCAAAGCAAATGTCCATAACAAAAAACAATCAAAAACTTAGGCCGTGGCTGAAAAAGGCATTCTTAAGTCAATAAAAATAAAAAATAAACTTTACGCTAAGTGCTATAAAGAAAACAATTCAAACTTAATCTCGAAATATAAACAGTATTCGAATAAACTCACCACAATAAAGAGATTAGCAAAAGAACAATATTATACTTCTCAATTGCTAGAACACAAAAGCAACATATCAAAACAATGGGCAGTGATTAATGATTTACTAGGAAAAACAACTAATCAAAATAATGCTATCCATAAAATGCTTAAACATGATATACAAATGACTAAAAATAAAGATGAGATCAGCAATATATTAAACGATTACTTTGTGAATATAGGACCCAATTTGAGTGCCAAAATAAACAATCAATCTATGTCCTCGACCAGTAATATATCATGTAGCGTGAACTCCTTCTTCTTTCTACCTATAGTGTCCATGGAAGTTTATCGGGAAATCCATAATCTAAATTCAAAAAAAGCAGAAGGTCCTGAAGGTATCCCGGTTCAATTCTACAAAGACGCTAACGAATGCATCTCAGTCTTTGTGAATTGTTTAATGCCTGCGTACAAATTGGCAAAAGTTATCCCAATTTATAAAGGTAAAGATCATTGCTCTCCCAATAATTATAGGCCGATATCCTTGCTATCACTAATCAGCAAAATATTTGAAATTTTAATATCTAAACGATTAAACAAGTTTTTGGAAGAGCAAAAGATTCTAGTTGACGAACAATTGCGCTTTCGCAAATCACATTCTACAACTCATGCTATAACTGATATTTTCTCTCAAATCAGTAATAATATAGACTGCAGCAGATATACTTGCGTATTGTTGCTAGATCTAAAAAAGGCATTCGATACCGTTGATCATAAGCTACAGTTATATAAACTAGATAGGTATAATATCAGGGGTAATGTCTTAGATCTATTTCAAAGTTATTTAACCCAAAGATTTCAATATGTATATATGAATGACTCTACTTCTAACAAACTAGAAGTGAAGTGTGGTGCACCTCAAGGTTCTATTTTAGGACCTACTCTCTTTTCGCTGTATGTCAACGATCTACCTAAAATATCTGAATTCAATGTTCGATTGTTTGCGACGATACTGTCTTGATAATGAGTGACAGGGATTTACAAAATCTGAACAAAACTGCTAATACAGAAGTTAAAAAAAATTGAAAATTGGCTGTCCTCAAACAAACTAACACTAAACCATGACAAAACCAACTTGATTCTGTTTGCTCCTCAAAAAAAAATTGACACAACTTTGCTCTAAATATGCACAACAAAAGTGTTAATAAAACAAGTGTAGCTAAATATTTGGGTATTCATGTCAATGATAATTTAAAATGGAATGACCACATAAAGCATCTTTGTAAGAAGGTATCTCAAATCTGCGGACTGTTTTGCTATTTTCGTCATTATGTTCGCCAGAATACCCTACTCATATTATACAATAGTTTTGTAGGATCCCATTTACTGTATGGTATGTTAACGTGGGGTTCCACAAACAACACTGCTCTTCACCTTTTACAAGTTCTACAAAATAAAATCGTAAGAATTATTTCTAAAGTTAAAACAGATGAGCACATTACTAATAATTCCCTATACAAGCAATTAAAAATACTAAAAATTAAAGATATGTATCAGCTTGAAGTTTTGAAGTTTCCAAATTTATGCACCAACATCAACACAACAAGTTTCCAAATTTGTGTAATTTTTATTTTACCCCAACAGCGTCAATTCACAATTACAACACCAGAAGCACAAGCCACAATAACCTCTATTTGAGTTCAATTAACAATAATGCAGGAAAGAACGCAATGCAATTTAATGGCGTCTAGATTTGGAACAGTTTGTTACCAGAATGGAAGAATTTCCCTTTTTACAAATTCAAGCGATTTATGAAAATACATGTAATTTCGAAATACTAGCACTGAAACAAATAGGACTTTATTATTTTATTTCTGGTCACCTGTTAGGTTTATTTAAATTTTTCTGGTTAGATTACCATACCTACTAAACAAAACACTGTAGCCTATTACTTGTGCCGTAAGATTATTATCAACATTATTATTTATTATTATTATAGTTAGTAAGCTTAGGTTTTCGTTGCCGTCCGTTTTGTTTTGTTTTACTTTTTTATTTTAATTTACGAGAGTTAGACAAATGTGGTAGAATAACAATGGGTGACCATGACTCGGTGAGCTTTTGCTCTTTTATGGTCTCCTAGCGCGCTTTTGTATCAACGTTTACGCTGTATTGATTTTTTTTTGGCATTGTTGAAATTTTGTACTAACTTGATACTGGTACGTCAATAAATGAAATGAATGAATTCGGCGGTTGGGGGTAATCTTCTTGTCTTCGAGGGCAGTTAAGTTGTTTATGGTTTGGTTAGCCGCAATTACCTGCATGTGGACGTTTGACCTTTCTAGGTAACAAAAACTCATACCCCTCAATGTATACATAACTTGAAATAGTTTTTTCGAAATCACTAGCATTCATGAACATTATTCTTGTTCCAGAAAACAACCCTTTTCTGTCCTTTTCGTGAAGATTTCTCCATAATCTACTTCAAATCGCTTTTGAATTGATTCTTGCGGGAAAGGAGTTGGTACTCAACCGACTGTTACATAATTTATTCTTTGTCACTCTCGCATAACTTCACATGTTCGATTTTCTCCTGATTTCTAAGCTTGCCGTGCAATTCTAAAACATTTTCTCTGGTTTGACATGTCACATCAACATTTGATCCTTTTAATTTAGTTTGACAATACCCTCTAGTTTCTTTAGCGAAAATTGAATTTCTACCTTGAAATTCAAAATATCTTCTCTTTTCAAATGTCCATCACTTCTGAGCAATAAACAGTTTGGCCCGGAAATACCCTCGCGGTACCTTGAGTCGCCGAAACGTATGAAGATGCGCCTGACATGAGCAGACACAGCTCGAATCATCGCTGGCGGAAGTGTAGTACAATGCAGTAAAACTTGCGACCGCTTAGCGCAGCTGCTAAACACATCGCTATCGCAGCGAGAGGTCCGGGCTTCAATTCCCGTGCCAGTCAAATTGGACGCAGTCTCGCCAACGGCTCGCCATTTCTTCGGAGCTGTGTTGCCCAAGCGCTAAGCCGCGGAGATGGATCCCGCCACTCGTTACACGCTTCGGCGCAATAAAGCGCGTATAATGAAGATTTGATTTTTTGACATAGTAAAACTACCAAAAGACGTCGAGTACAATTATTTCGACATTTTTTCACCAAAATTTTGCTTTAGTGGGATCGATCGAAACCGTGTGGATCGGAATGACTGACCTCGATCATGTCAACTACTTTCAATGGGTAGACGGAAGTGACGTCACATTTACTCGATGGACTTTTGGTGAACCGAATGGAGGCGATAGAGAGCGTTGTGTGGAAATGTATAAATTAAGGTAAAATTCACCCCCACCACCTGAGTTGGATTTACTCTGAGGGTTATGGTTCGATGAATGAATAGATTCTGCTCCTTTATTTTCACTCGGTTTAAATGTCACAGCTCAGATACCAAGTGGTGCGAGCGTCCGCCTCTAGAGCGGTAGACTAGGATTTGATTCCTAGTCAGGTCAAACTTGTCACTTTAAATCTGGTATTCACAGCTTCCCTGCTTGACGCTCAGCATTGAAGGGACAGTGTGGAGAACGAGCCGGCAAGTTTACTTGTTGTGCGTAGGGTAAAGCACTTGTGGGGATTCCCCCGTCTTGGTGTGGTAGACGGTCGACAACTCCTAAGCGAGCTCGTAAAGCGCTTTGATCGCTTTCTCGTGATAGGAGGATAAATAATTAACTAAGCAACTAAATACAAAACTAACTTTGTAACGTTAGCCTAAAAAAGGTTAATTTTTTCGTTAGTAATACATTTTATAATTAATCGTGATTTTTAAAATGAAGCATAATGCAGTTATAGCGCTCATATTCTTTTTGATTTGAATATGATTTTGTTGCTGCTGGTTGCATATCATCTCTTCAAAAAATTTTGATCATCTGTCTGAGTGTTTCTTAAACAATTATGATTGGTGGACACCAATGAGACCCACAACAGCTATTCGTCGCTAAGAAACGCAGAGTTTTTCTGAAACTATCTTTAAACCAAAGGTTGGGGACCTTGGCCCGCTTAATTTTTATATGTGGCCCGCGTCAACCCGTTGTTAAGTGTACAATACACTGGCAAAATCGAAAACATCATTCCTTTTTAAAAACTGCTTCACATTCAACTACCTGTTATATTTATGGCATAAAAACCGCGCCAAAGCCTCTAATTTACGGTAAAACCAACTCACCGTGAATCTTTAATAAATTTGCGACGTAATATTAAGTAATTTTTACGCGAAATTAAAAAATTGAGGGTAACAGTCGATGTGGCCCGCTGTGCATTTCCGGTTCCCACCCCTGATTTCAATCGATGCTTGGCATTTTGACAGTGCCCCTTTAGTTCCTGCTTTTGGATTGTCCCATCTGGAAATTCTGACTACACTTTTTTCATTTCAGACATTTTGCATGGATATGAGATGTAAAAGTTTGAACCAGTGTTGATTGTGCTCAGAACATACTCAGCATGGCAGTACTTTTATAGTGCGTTTGTGGAACAAAATGATCTAAGTTTTGCCTAATAAAATTTGTTATGCTGAAGCTTGCTGATACTTAACCTCAAGTTAATTTGAATACGTCTAAATCAATCCTGAGGCCATGAAAAATTGCCTAAAAGAAATATGAAGCTTAGGAAGCTAGTTGCTAAACTCTTAAAATGTCTTCTTGTGGAAGACATTTTGTACTACACACTGCGTTGAACATACCTCATCTCGTCTGATTTGGGAAGTTAAGGAACGTCGGGCCCGGTTACCACGTGGATGGATAACCGCGTGGGAATACCGGGTGTTGCAGGATTTTGCTTTTGGAATATTTTTAGTTCGAGAACCGAAATCGATCTTTTTTCTCCGAGCTCACAATAGTCTAGGTTCTGCTTGAAACGAGAAAGCTTTTACCACAGTTTGCAGCTGGTTCGAAACCTAGCCTGGCTCGCGTAGCGCTAGTTGCTTGCCCTCATATTTTTTGGCCAAATATTTGTCGACAAGGAGAGAAAGTGAAGCATCCACTCAGAAACCCCCTCTGGTGTTGGACCACATTTTTTGGTTATTATTTTTAAACAAAAAGTTTTGGAAATTAAAAGATTCGCGAGCGTAAATAGATAGTTCAATGTTGGTTATCATAACTTATGCGTCATAACTTTTTGCAGTGGTTTGTGGAATGACGTAAGCTGTGACGCCATAAAAAGCTTTGTGTGTAAGATGGACAAGATCCGTGTAAACAAGGACCAGTCGAAAGTGGATGGTTGCCCGAACGGCTGGGTCGGTTGGGAAGGGTCATGCTATCTCTTCGACCGGACCACTAATGTCTGGGTCAATTCAGAAGATTTCTGCGGGTGAGTTTGCTTTGATCATATAAATTACAATTTTCATATTGGCTTCTCCGAAAAATTCAACTCCTCCGGCATCAGATTACGATGGCCGAGTGATCAGGGCCGCGCTCTGGTAAAGACTTGCCGCAGCCATTGGGGGGTGACAAGTCACCAGTCGGTGCGGACGTGGGTTCAAATCCCATTCGCAATCAGATTTTTTTGATTACGATTAATTTAGCCTAAGATCTTGGTGGGTGCGATTCAAGTTCAATTTCATCATCATCATCATGTCCAGTGTCAATCCGGTTCTTTCCTCGTCACCGAAGATGGCCGGATTCATCTCATCCCTTCCGCAATCGCTCTCACGCCTTCCCTCCATTTATTAATTGAAATTCTTTATCATTTTTTCATTTTAATTTATTAATTGAAATTTTTTTCAATTAATTTATTAATTGAAATTCTTTTCAATTCATTTCAATGAAATCTTTTCAAATAATTTCATTTCAATTTATTGATTGAAATTCTTTATAATTTTTTTCACATTGATAGAGAGAAAATCAACAAGCAAAAACTGCCATGATTAACAACTATGTGTGAATAATCGTTTACTCAGCATGTGACAAACAAGACGTGTTTCATAATCATTGGTAATCATCAGTATGAGATAGTTAACTTATGATTAAGAGGAAAAAATTAGAACCAACTTCGTAACGTGGCATATAGTTAGTTAACGCTGATTACCATAACGACTTCAAGTTATTTTTGCCTACTACTGGTATTTTGTCGTGATGTTCAATGAATAAATGTGATTAATCGCTCACACTTTGATGCGTATTTTAACTTTTTAATAATTTTCACAATTGCTTTTTTGAGCAAATTTCAATAACTGCAAAAGACGGTTGAGTTTTTCGAGAACAAAGCAACTGAACTATATCCCTAGTCAAGATTTATTTTCTGTTATGTTATCTTTTTGTAACACTGTCAATTTCGTGTTAAAGACCACACAGATTGTTGCGGGAGAAAAATTTATGTATCAACAATATTAATGCGAGCACAATTCCAGATCCGAAGAAAAACAACTCAAATTTTGGAGTTGAGCATCTGTTTTTTATTGACTTCAGATTTTAAAATTAAAAGAATAGATTTTTTTGCAAATAATGTTTGTTTATAAAACCAGCAAAACAAAACAATGTGTTTATTGCACTAGTTTAGTTGCTTTGCCGCCAAATTTTACGACTGATTTTTTTATTCTTGTTTTAAATTTTAATTATTATTTTATTTGCTCTACGACTGATTTTTTATGCTGTTTTTATCTCACGTAGTGATATGGGAGGCCATCTAGTGAGCATCGGGAGTTCATTTGAACAAAATTTTGTTTCCGCACAAGTCGCTCAAGCATCACATCCGGATGATAAGGAAGATTTCTACATTGGTTTAACTGCCTACGTCCAAGCAGATGGTTCACTGGTCTACCAATGGTCTTCTGGGGAGCCTGTGACATTCACTGCATGGGACAGAGACCAGCCAGGTTGGGAAAATAATTAAACAAAATTTGAAGTTGAAAAAGTGTGTGGTAACTATTCAAGTGTTTTGTTTGTTGTTGATTTTTATTACTCAATGTTGAAAAAATATATCATGAGCTTTGTGAATTGCTACTGGCCAAGGAGCTCAGATGTCAAGCACTCGCTCTCCGTACGGGAGGTATGGGCTTCGATTCTTGGACCGGTCAAATCGGTCACAGTGTCGCCTAAGGATCGCCACTGGTGCGATGTTTCTTCGGAGCTGTGTTGCCCAGGCGCTAAGTCGCAGAGATGGATCCCGTCACTCGTTGCATGCTTCGCTGTAACATCGCGACAATAATAAGGATTTGTTAATTGCCGTCTGAAGAAAATTGATGAAGTTTTGTTTCATGCTGCCTTTGCCCATATAACTTGAAGTAATCCCATGTTTTCCCATGTAACTTGAAGTAATCCAAGCGTAGCTTGTTGAAATAAAATAAAAAACATCACTGAATCACAGAACATTGCCAGAATGATTGTACCTATTCTATTAGAAAAAGAATATTAGAAAAAGGTCTCGATATTTTGAAAAAGGCAAAGCTGGAGTGCAGACGCGTTTTTGCAACAGTTTGAGTTCTGTGTCAACGCGCAGTCGCGATCAATTTCTAGCAGTACAGCGCTTAAATAGCATTCGAACAATAGTGTTGTCTTCGACTCGCTTGCAAAAGATGGAACAGAAGCTTGACGCTATTTTAACTGCTATAGACACTTTTTCAGCAAGAATACATGCTTTGGAAAGTAAAGTTGACAGTCTCGATAAAAAATTTAACTATATAAGCGAAGAACTTCAAGAACAAAAAAAATTAATTATTGATTTAGAAACTAAGGTCGAAGCCAAAGTAAGCAAAGAAGACTACTATGAATTACTAGCAAGAGTTGAAAGCCTTGAAAAACAAGATCTTAACCGGGAAGCCTATAGTAAGCGAATGAATCTTTTGATTCATGGGCTTGACGAGAAAGTTTGGGAAACAAAAGCCGAAACCAGAAATATTTTGACTAAATTTATGGATGACGGTCTAAAAATCGACTCATCTAAAATTTCAGTATTAGATATTCACCGTCTTCCTCAGCATCCCATAACAAAACATGGGAAAAAAGTCGCAAGGCCGATCATAATAAAAGTGGCTAGTTCACATGACAAGTATTTAATAATGTCAAATCTGGGCAATTTGAAAGCTTATAATGAATCGCAAAAATTGAAAGCAAACGAATCTACTGAGAGCTGTGACCTGCAAATAAGAAAAACCCCTGTTTTTATTACTGAACATTTGCCGAAGCAATTTTACAATCAGAAGAAGAGATTAATGCCTAAATTCAAAGAAGCACGTCAAGCCGGTCAGAAAACCAGTTGGAGCATAAGCGACGGTTCCTACTGTTTATTCATTGATGGAAAAAAACATATGTACTAATTCAACGGTTTCTAGCTTTCGCCCAACGAACTTAATAATGCCGAATATGATTTTGTTAACATCCTCTAAATAAAGAGGCTTAGAATATTAGTTATGTTTTACCAAATGACCGTATTTCGTTTGTTAAGTTTTCTAGCAATGAAGTGTATGAAAATGTACATTCGGTAAAATATACATTAATTTTGTATTTATTTAACTATCTACGAATTGTGACTATTTGGAGCCTTCTATGTGGATACAAAAATATAAGTTTTTCAAACTCTTCTTAGCATTCATGGGTGATTGATCTTGTTATTGTATTATTATTATTTTTTACAGCTATAAGCATTGTTATTGATATTACTACTGTAACCTGACTAATTTCGCATTGTGTTAAACTGTTTATTTCGTTACTATTTTTTTTATTTAAGCGGCGAGCATTGTAACTGAACTTAACTTGTAATGACCCTGCCTTTACAGCCTACATTCACGGCGCCAGGCGTGGGCGAGGGGGAGCTGATGGATTTCCTCTGTCCGGGTTGGGCAGCCTACCCAACTTTTCATGACCAAGATGAGCTTGGCAATAATGTTTTTTACTCTTTAACCGGGAATATCAAAAACTGTAATTATCTTGACGTAAATAATTTAAATTTCACCGCTGGTAACAACACCTTGATACTCCTGCACGTCAACGTACGCTCCCTGCAAAAAAAACTTTGATTCCTTATACGATTTCCTTCAGTCTTTGAAATTTCTACCTCATGTAATTTGTCTATCGAAAACTCGACTTAAAAACCAGCCTTCGACCAATCTTAATATCCCAAACTACGGTTTTGTTCACGTTGATTCTGATACCAGTGCCGGAGGGGTAGGGCTTTATATTCTCAATTCGGTCAATTATAAGATACGTGAAAATCAATATCAACTTGCTAATTCCGAATCTTTTTGGATTAATATAATTCTAAATAAAACCTCCTCTTGTATCTTGGGAGTTGTTTATCGACACCCTTCAGCAGCTCATGTGGACGCTTTTATTGATAATCTATCGACTTGCTTGACAGACTTGTCTAAGTCTAAATCAAACTATTATATTTTAGGTGACATAAACATAAACATCTCGAGTGCAACTAGGACACCCTCTTCAAAACATTATATCCAAACTATAATCAGCTGTGGAGCCCTAACCTGCAAGAGTTACTGACTCAACAGCAACAATCATAGACCACATCATCACTAATGACAATAAAAATGACATATCCCCAGCAATTTTTGATACCTCTGAAATTAGTGACCACTATCCCATTCTCTGTGAGATTAGTCTACTTACAGATTTTAAGCCTAAAGTTACTACCAGTTATTATAGAGATAAAACAAACTTCGATTCAGAATCATTTAACATTGACCTTAATCAAATCCTCTACTCGTACTTTTCAAACTTAACTTCCCTAACCGACAACAATTTCAATAATGTTTTCAATAAGTTTATTAGTCTTATCTCGCAGTCCATTGATAAGCATGCTCCCCTAAAAAAGTTCTCAAGAAGACAACAAAAATTACAAAAGAAGCCTTGGATAACAAAAGGCATTTTAGTTTCCATCAAAAGAAAACGTAGCATGTTTATATCCCATTATGTAAACGGAAATAACTCCCAAAAAATTTTATTTAAAAAATATTGTAATAAATTGACTAAAATTAAATCCAAATCAAAAAGATCCTTCTTTGAAAGCGAGCTGGAGAAACACCGCGCAGATCCAAAAGGTACATGGGAGGTGCTTCGAAAGCTACTTCCTATGCCTGGTAAAAGGCAAAAACAAAACCAGAGCTCATTGGACAATGTTCTCACTGATGTAACGAATAAAGCAAATATATTTAACAACTTTTTTTGTTCAATTGGTGAAGAATTAGCAAGTAACATTCTAAGTCAAAAAAACCCTCAACCTTTAGATTACCTAACGAATCGTATATCCTCTTCCATTTATCTACAAGCGCCTACTATTAACGAAATACTAAACGTCATTACCTCCCTTAATATAAACAAAGCCGTTGGTCATGATAATATTCCCGCTTTTTTTCTTAAAACTGCTGCACTTGTTATTGCTCCCTACCTATGTATACTAATCGACTATGCTTTCAACTCAGGTATCTTTCCCGACAATTGCAAAATTGCCAAAGTCATCCCCATTCATAAAAATGGTGACAAAAACGATCCCAATAACTATAGACCAATATCCATCTTAACTTGCGTCTCAAAAATATTTGAACAAATGATCCATAAACGAATTTCTTCTTTCTTAACGGACAATAAAGTCTTAATCCCACATCAATTCGGTTTTCAAAAAAATACTTCTACAACACATGCAGTTCTCGATCTCGTAACCGCTACTTTCGATAACATTCATTCTAACGAATTTACAGCTATATTTTTTCTCGACTTAAAAAAAGCATTCGATACTGTCTGTCATAACATTCTTTTATCCAAATTAAATCATTACGGAATTCGGGGCCCAGCTTTAAAATTATTAAGTTCCTTCTTAGAAAGAAAACAGTATGTATCCCTCAATGGTTCAACTTCAGTTTTGTGTGATAATGATTTTGGAGTACCTCAAGGCTCCGTACTTGGTCCTCTTCTCTTTTTACTGTACGTAAATGACATGCCTAATGCAGTCTGTAGTGTTCCGAGATTATTTGCTGATGATACCTGCCTACTACTTCATCACCCAGATTTGACTATTTTACATGATAATTTAAATCGCGAAATTTCTCTGTTACATGAATGGTGCAACTCGAATAAACTAACCATTAACCCCCTAAAAAGTCACCTCCTCCTAATCCCGCCAAAGCTCAATAAAAATAACCTCAATTTTTCAATTATGCTCAATAACACTAATATATCTACCGAAAGTAATGTTAACTACTTAGGTATATCTCTCGATTCCCGATTAAATTTTCAATCCCATATAAATATTATGGAGCAAAAAATATCACGGGGAGTTGGCATTTTATATAAACTAAAACCCATTTTACCACAAAGTGCTTTACTAAAATTGTACTACTCTTTAATCCATCCTTACCTTATATATGGAATAATAGTTTGGGGATCAACATTTCCTACCTATCTACGTAAATTAAGTATTCTACAAAACAAAGCAGTTAAATTAATAGGAGATGGTAACTATTCCGAAAGAGCAACTCCATTCCACTTTAAATTAAAGATTTTAAAAATTCCTGAACTGTTTAAATTAGAAGTTGCCAAATTAGTACACAAACATGTCCACAATAATTACCTATTCCCCTTTCTAATCTTTTCAAAAAATCACACGAATCATCTACTCGTTCAACTAGATTTTCTTCAAACCCTTTTAATCTATCGATTCCTCTTTATCGTTCAAGCAGGTTGCAGCGTTGCATCAGGTATCAGGGTGCTAAAGTATGGAACTCAATCCCTACGGAAATTAGAAAACTACCCAAAACATCTTTTAACTCTAACTTAAAGAAACATTTCATTGAATTGTATAAAACTGATATTTTTGGTAAAAGCTGAGAAGATATTATACAAGCGAAGGGCCTTTCTTGGTCCTTTTTGGCTTGTATTTAATATTTATGATGTCGTCTGGGGTGGCTGCTTGACTAGATGACCGAGGAGGTCCTTTCGCAGTTTCCCTGTCGCCAACAACTACCGGTACGCTATATTGTATGCTTTTTTTGTTACTTTCTTTGTTTTTTTTTGTTGTTTTGTGGTGATGAAATAAAATGAATGAATGAATGAATGAATTAGAGCAGTGTTCCTCAACCGCCGATCCGCAGACCGGCAGCTGTCCGCTACTACTTTTCTGCCAGTCCGCCGAATAAATTCTGATATTATATCACAATTAATTCGACATTGGGTTTTTTATTATACCGGTAACCTACTAGGTTACGCGCGCACAATACTTTTTTCCGTCGGCCAACAGGCATGTAGTATATGCACTGCCGACTCATTTAGTTTTGCTTTTCTTGTAAAAAAAAAACGTTGGAGGCGACATAAAGGTTGCGCATATTCACTCATTTACGACAAGTTGTTGTAGTAGCATGTGAGACCTAAGAATAAAGTTTTACTAAAATTCACCAGCAAGTTATGATTACCTGAATTTGACAGTAATAAGGAAACAAACAAATGAGCAAATATTTTTTTTTTCTTTCAAAGACACCATCAATGGGAATCAAGTGGGTGGTTTCAGCGCTTGCTTTTAACATGACGTTTTTGGTTGGTTTTTAAGGTCTACTGGTCCACAAAATTTATTTTGAAATTTTGCCGGTTCGCGACCTAAAAAGGTTGAGAACCACTGTATTAAACTATGCGTTGCCGATTTTGGTGTTCCAGGGCGAGACAGCGCTGTTTCGGGTTATTGGCCCTCATCAGCCGCCCACAGGTAATATACATTCAGCTTCCAAAACGAATGATCTTGCCAGGATCACTCATCCCTTCGGATAAATATATCTTAAAGAATTTAACCTTTGTGGTACGTATCCACTCGTGTGTTTACGTCACCACGCTAGTCAAATCCTTTACGTGGCCAGGGTGAAGATCAATAACTAAAAAAGCAATGTCCTTCTTGGCCTACTGGACGGGAAGTCATGACGACTTCCTCTTGTAGGCTGATATTCCTCTTGCATGCTGATATAGCCTCCGACCCAACAAGAGGAAGTCGTCATGACTTCCCGTCCAGTAGGCCAGGAAGGAAATTGCTTTTTTAGTTACCGGTATAGACTTTGGTGTTATTGCTTTTTTTTTCCTATCTTGTGTTCTGTGTGAATAGAAGTTGACAGTGTTACCGTGCGACGAATCGCGATTTTACTTTTTATTTTTGGAATTCAACATATTTGTTAACAAATTTCATTTCATTACTTCAGGTTAATTCATCACGAAGTTGATACGTTATGGTTTCGCTCTCAACAGAACAAAAAAAATATAATTTATGATGTTTTCAAATTAAATCGAACTAAAAATTCAGCAGATTGAGGGAGACGGTAAAGTGAGCCTACGCTCTTCGAGTTGGCAGCCACCTGGTGTAAATATGTCAACAGCGATCAGCTCCCGCCGCGAATCGAACCCGCCACTAGGATCTGCAACCTGCGTGCGGTGCCGCCAGTTTATGTTGCCAATAAATAACGATCACCGTCTCTACCTTTATTTCCAACCGCGGACGCAATTTGGGTTGTCACCTGTGGGGCGAGGTAGAACTCCGTGGTTCCAAGGTTTGATTTAGCGCCGAAATTTTACAAGTGAACACAATGTAACTTCTGAAGACAAAACCCAGTCCGTGCCATTCGTATATACTAACTGCGTATAATGCCTCTATCATTTTTGGTGACGGGGCATGAAATAAAGCAGTGGTTTTCAACCTTTGTGGTAAAGCGGAACCCAATGAAATATTCCAGAGACTCGAGGAACTCTTGTGCAATAATATAACTGTTTCATGCAAAAACATCATTTGATTGAAAAAATAAATTAAAAAACTCATGCTCAAATTTATTTGCATTTGCAGGAAAAATGTGTAATTGGACTGTGCGTAGTGTTGCGTTTTAATTTTAATTGACTTGTCTCTACGCATTTTAATTGACTTGCATAGACTTGCAAAGCTGAAAGAGTGACGTCAAAAAGCATTCACGATCGCATCGAAAAGGCACGTGTTAAACATAGCCCTACAATGGAACGTGCTTTTATGAAGGATGATTTAGGGACAACCGTTATGTGGACGACTACCGTTATGTGGGCGCCTGGACGACACAAGGATTATTGTGGACAACACTTTTGTCATTTTTGATGAATTGGTCCGTCGTCGAAACAGCTGGTTGACTTCGTCATCGATACCAGCCAATCAGCGCGCTTTCTACTTTCCCTCTCTGTGCTGTACAACGAGTTGCATTTCCACCTCTCTCCCTTTCTGACGATTTACTCCTGATGAGTGTCAGACGAAAAGCTTCGTGACGAAATTTACTTAACCTTGCAATATTAATACAGATTCTCGGATTTGAACCTAAACTTAGGAAACCTTAGGATTGTACCAGCGGAACCCTATTATTTCGCAGAGCCCTGGTTGAAAATCGCTGAACTAGTTAGTTGCATATTATATTTTTAGTTGGTTAGTTGCATATTTATCCTCTTATCACGAGAAAGCGATCAATGCGCTATACGAGCTCGCTTAGGAGTATAAATAAAATTTAAACCTTGTATTTTTCAGATATCCGCCATAGTTGTAGCTTTCCTTTCTTGTACGAAGGAGTTGAATATTACGAATGTATTTCATTCGGAAGACCGTATGAGTTGTTCGGTAAGTTTGTATGTTATGCAACCGGTCAAAGTGAGGCTGATAATTACAAATAACACAAATTCTTTCTTCTCATCATAAGAACAATGTAATCAGTTGATGCGGTGATACAGAGGCTTAGTAAACATCACGCCCCAGCAGTTTATAAGCAGAACGGGTATGATTGGTCAAGATAAAGAATTTCTGGTCTTAAACCGCAAGAGAAGAGCGCAAAGTCCAAGCTCAATTCATATATACCATAGAGTCGCAATTGCCAGCAAGTTTAAAATTGAAAACATATTTATTGAAAAGTTGAACGTTTTCGCCCTATTCTTGAGGTCCTCATCAGAGAAAATAACATCATATTAACGGTTACTGCAAAACTTTCGAAATGAGTAGTATTTTGAATGGTGTAAACATTATGAAGATACGACACAATACATGCAATTCTTAAATCATATTACATAATATCACAGATCATAGCAAAGCATATTGACGGGTAACATACAACTATTAAATTACCAGTACACAGCGTTAATTTCCAAGTATACAACGACACAACACAAAAATAATACCAACATTAAAACACATTTAGCAGGAACGAAGACCCACTAGCATATAACTGAGAATTTAATCTGGGATTCTGCTTTTTTATGAATAAGGCTTCTTGAATTTTGGTCTCATATTCATTATTACATTTTTGCACAACTTTAAAATCATTTACTGTTAAACTTCCTGATTTGCACCTTTCACAAGCTAAAATATGATTTTTAACCGCAGTCTTTTTTGAATTTAATTGGAGGCTCAAATGCTCGTGTGCTCTAACGCCTAAATGTCGCGTTGTCATACCGATGTATGACGTTGTTGCGTCGCGCGAACAAGTAAATTTGTACACAACATTTGATAACAGAGCATGAGGAGTCAAGCACTTCAAATTAAAATAGGAGCCGGTTTTAAAGGAATTATAATACACTGCTAAATCTACTTGAAATTTTACTTTCACCAAAGTTGAGAGACGTTTTGCGAATTAGTGTGACGGTTTTCCAAAATATGGTACGCCAATTCTGAATAAATACTCTTTTTCTTCTTTGTCCTTTGTTTTTTTCTCACGATCATCAAATTTTAGGAGGGCATTTTCAAAAAACCAATTCGGGTAGGAATTTTTCAAAAATATGGAACGTAACTTACACACTTCTTTGTTGTACAGCATATTATTGGAACAGATTGTTTTAGCTCTTTTTAGTAAACGCATAATCAAACCAGGTTTCCAAGATTTAGAGCATATTGCATTATAATTAAGAATAACTCCTGTATTTGTCTTCTTGCGCCAAACCCAGCTTTTGAACCCATTGTCTGTAATATTAATTTCTACATCCAAGAATGAGAGTGTTTTTGTAGCCTTTTCAACAGTAAATTTAATATCTTTATGTTGGGAATTGAGGGTAGATAAGAATGAATTATACAAGCAAATGAATTATACAATTTGCTTATACAAGCAAATTGACGGAGTGACCATGGGCTCTCCACTAGGACCAACACTAGCCAATTTTTTTTTGGGTCAATTAGAAGAAAAATATTTGCTCAAAATTCCTCGGCAGAACCCAAACTTTACCTGCGGTATGTTGATGATGTTTACGCAATTTTCGATGACGATGATTCCTGCTCTTCATTCTTATCTGTCTTTATCACCGATCTTAATGCATCTTGGTAAGCAGAATGTAATATTGTGGTTGGCGCAGCTTCCAACAGCGTATGCTGCGACGAAACGTTTTCAGCTGCTTAACCTAGTGCTTCACACGCCTGCTAGTGCTATGCGGTTGAGAGACTAGTTTCGGTAATCGATCGAAAGCAAAAATGACATAAAAAATGATATCCATAGCTACATCAAGGAACATCCAAAATTAAATGAAGTTAAAACGTAAATACAACCGCAAACAGCACCAGAAGTGACTCAAAACGTTCGCCCAAGTACTAATTGCGTTTCTGAGCTATATTGTTGAAAAGACATTTAAATTATATACGAATATTCCAGGCGTTGAATGTCATTTATAGTTTTTATACAGTGCCGAGCAGATATAAAGTTACGCCTGAATTACACAGGGAAGCCAGTCTGGGTTCAATTTATACTTTATTTTTCTTGATGGTAGTGGACCGAACTTGCCTAGCTGTACTCCAACTGCCTATGTTCGCCTGCATTATTTGTCAAGTAATTTTAAAACACGCATCGGAGATGTTAGCTTTAGGATTAGGAACTCTTACTTAATTCACGACGGCGCTTTCTTCCACCTTGCCCATCTTTCCAATTTCGAAATCAGTTTCCAAGAGTTGCGTCTATAAGCTGCATTGTGGCATGGTTGTCGCATTTCAGAGCAACATCTAATGCACATAATATAAGATGCAATAGCTTTTGACATTAATGACAAAAAATAGACTAAATGTAACAATAGAGGGGCGATGGTAATTCCAACGCGGAATCACTCATCTGAATATAAAAGATCAATTATTTTTACAGTGGGCCTACATGAGAATATCAATAAACAGAACCTTCGAATTAACGCAGTCACTCATCATTATATCGGTACGCTTTTAACCATGGTAAATTTATGCATGGTTAAGATGCGGTTCTTTAATTTGCTGTTTGTAAGAACTCACAGACTGACAGTTTGTGAAGTATTATGAACCGACCAGATGGGCAATTGCTTGTATGCCTGCGGAGCGGTAGATTTAGAATTCGACTAAGAGTCGGATCAAACGAAAGACTTGAAAACCGGTATTCACAGCCTTCCTGGTTGACGTTCAGCAATAATGGGATAGTGTGTAGATCAAGCCGGTAAGTTAACACTTTGCAGTTGGGAACGGCGCTCAACGGCATTCCACGATCTTAAAGTGGTATAAGAATAAACTAAAAGTACCGTGCTGCCAGTGACTCGCCATGCAACATCTCTACATTCGTAGATGTGTTGCCTTATGCCTACGTACTAAGTGGCCGAATGGGGCATCACTGACTCGTGACACGCCTCAGTGCATAACACCAGCATTAAAAGATGAATGAATGAACCATTATAGCTGCGAAAAAAACAAAGCATCAAACTACAATTTTTAATAAAGATTTGTGAAAACAAGCGTCAAAATATTCAGGAGGTTTTTTCTTTTTTGAGCGAGCTAACAAGCTTAATGACCCAACAAAATGCTGAGTTGATATGAAACCACTTAAACTCTTATTTAGCACATACTGTACACAAAATAACCAAATATACCGTACTCTGTCTAAATCTAGAAAGGCCTCCAGACAAAAAGCTGTGAAAGATGAATTAGGAAACGTAGCTGTAACTTTCAGTTCAATTGCCTATTGAAAATTAATTTCAGTTGCTGATACTCTAACTTCAAGCGTAATGATACACTAAGTTACAGTTTGTTGACTTTAATCAATAAGTGTGAACAATGCTTATTGCAATTTTTAAAAATCTTACCGACAACAACTCTTTTTAAGTTTTCCAGAGAATCAAATGCATATTTTCTGGTCCTGGTAGAGTTTTCAATCTTTTCTTTTCTAGTTTGCGATATAGTATGCATCATCTCATGAGCAATTAAAGCTGGCATGGTGCGGCTGATGCAATCCGTCATAATTTTTTCAGCAATTAAGCACAACTTGTCACCTATGTAAAATAAAGTTTTCTTTGCCACGATCTCTTAAGGAACTGAAAAATGTCTAAGAAATTTAGAATAATAGATCGAATTGCTTGGTTTATCATCGTGGTCATGGACAGGACCAGGTTTCAGGATTACTATCGCGAGACACGATGCAAGTTGATTTGAGCTAAATTATGGCTGTTAATTTGCTTCTTGTTATTTTTATTTGGAGCAATCAAGAAAAATTAATCTTAGCCATCATTAAAACATAGTCAATATCCAATAAGCCACGCAGCGTATTTAGCAGTATATATTATATACCCAATTCGCAGAGTAAACGGCTGAAAAAACATCTACCTGGCTTTACAATATATTACTCCAATTTAAAAAGGGTCGTCTTTTTCAGCTATGTACAGTACCCTTCTTCGACCTTGATGCAAAGGTAAAAAAGATTTAATTTCTGCTAGAAAATTAACAATCTTATGAAAAACACAACGGGTGACCTCCTGAAATTAGATCTCATATCAAAGCACAAAAATTGACTTAGTTTAGGAATCCTAGGTATAGCTCTAGTTTTCAACGCCTCAGTAAGTAGTAATATCATTAGCTTAACAACACAGATTGAAAAAATGCAACTCACCAGCTCACCATAGCCTTGTAATCATCATTTAATTCTTTATCATTTCAAGCAAACTTTCAAATATAGGCCTACCCGGCTATTTTCTAAGAAATATGGAGGTACCTGCTACCTGTACTAAAGAACTGACAGTGAGTAACCTTCAGAGTTCCTACGCTTCAAAAAAAAATTTCGCGACTTTTTCCATACTAAAACTTGAATACAACATAAGCCTTGTTTGTATACCTAATGTCGTCTGAAATTAAAAAAAACAACCTTTTCAACATCACATGATGAAAATTGTTAGATCCCAACATGTTTTTTTCATTGTGACCATAAAAACACCCGCTACATGAAAAATGCAAGATACACCAAAATTAAACTTATTTAAGAAAGGCAGCGTCTCTTTTGCCGCTTAGGGCAAAATAGTTCTTCGATCTATTTTGGCGGTAGCAGCTAAAATCAGCATTTACTTCCCCTTCTTTCGGCAAAATAGATCTAGAAGTTATTTTTCCGGCGCTTTCACTACGTAAAAGGATAGCACTATATACGGCAAAATAGACACTTTCTTCAAGAGATTAAAATTAATCAACCGTAAAACCTGTATTTGACCGCCACGGCGCTCTATTTTTCTACCCTTCCCCTATGGTATAAAAAGGCCTACGTAAAGTATATCCAATTTAATCGAATTACTTTCAACATGGTTTTGTGTGAATTGTCTGCAGATCATTTTTCTTTACTTTTTCAATACTAAAGCAAAACATCTCTTTTTCCTTACCATTTCCCAATCGGGAAATACCATTACAAAATTCCATACTAATTCCCGACTGCGTGGGAAGACTGAACCTTGGCAAAACTGCAGGCCTCGCGCAAAAACTAGTGGGCTAAATCCTTTTAAACGCGTAATTGCAGTACAGAGTTAATTGCTGTTCCAAAGTTAATCATGCCTCGTCACCGAAAAAGGATTGCAATTACCTTATTACTGCAATACTCGAAACAAAGAGAGGAAAAAACTAATAATCATGCATCGCATGATGCTTTACACTGATTTTTACTATTTTTTTTTCTTTTACCAATGCTGATATTTTCCATTTCTTTTGTTTGACTCAAGTCTGTAGTCTGAACAAAGACAATCACGAAGTCTCACCGCATGTACTTTTCGCAAAGAAAAAATCGCGCCAAAATGGGTCGAGCACGTGACTGACATTAAAGCACGTTGATTGGATGGCAATTTATTTTTTTCCCTAGAAAAAAGAAAAAAGCTTCAAACGATGTTGAAACGATTTACATGCATGAATGGTTGCTGTACTGTACCTTGGTCACTACGTTTTATTCTTTCAGTGCCGAAAATAACTATCATCTCGACCCTAGAACTTTACTTTTCAAGAAAACCTTAACAAATTTTGACCAAAGAAGAGATTCAGATTAGTATATCATTAATCATGACACCGCTACAAAAATTATTTCTTCTATTTTCCTTCCATAAATATGAAGGTCTTTGTCTAGCAATCGCGTTTTACCAAAATCTGGCAACTCTGCTGGCAGATGTGGTTTTCATAGTTTTGTCCATGGATGACATTTTTGTTACAGTAGCAATTAATTGGCTGGAAGATTTATCGGTGACGATAAGTATTTTTATATAGGCAGTAGGGCATTGTCATGTAAGCAGCGTTGGTACCGAATCTAGCCAACATCTTGCCAGCGTGCGAGAGAACCTTAGACTAAAATGACGCCGCTTTCGCTTTTACAGACGTAACGCAGCAAAATCGCTGACAAAATATGTTTTATATGCTGTGTAAAAGCAAATACCATGATTTGATTCGGTTAGTTGGTAAAAAATACTGTTTCACGTTGATATTACAATGTTGGCAAAAACGTTGGCCAAAACATCGTACATAGGTTGGAAAAGCTCTCCGACCAACTTCAAGCAGTCCCTTTATTTTTTCAAAACAGTATCAAGTAAAGATGCTAAAAATAACAAAAATACTTGAAAAAACAATATTATGATCTGATAAGTGCTAAACAAGTAAACTTGTCGTATGTTGGCGGAAACCCGCAGAAGTAGCCAATCTCGAGCCAACATTTCCGATGTCTTGCCAACTTCGGAAAGTTGGCCAATGTCTGCTGAGTTGATTGTACGCCTTGCAAGCATGTGCTCCTAATGCATGGATCAAGTACTACTTTATGCTGTATTGCCATTAAAATATCGAGTTTTTTTTTGTTTAATAAGCTTTATACGACAGCCCGGTACTTCTCAAAAGTCGTTGAGTCATATAGTCTAGTGCGCCTTGCCCTTATGTATGAAAAAAAAAAACAATCAAGACAATTCATTGACAGCTTTTTGGCCTTTAAAATACAATAGCAGTTATCTCCAGTGGCGACTAACGTCATCACTACATCTTACATTATTGCTATACCGTCGTGTGCAAAAGTTTAAGACCACATACATAAAAGTTAAAAGTGTATGGGAAAATAATAAAACTCGCGCTAATGTTATGTCGCATTAACTTTTCATGTTCCATGAACATGAAATGATACTTGTGAAGTCGAAATAATTAGATTTTTTGCGCATTTCTGGTTTTGGAAGCAAAAAAATATTTGGTTTTACTCAAATTTTGGTGTTGGAAATATTGGCAAAGCGAGGGGATTATCAGTTGCATAAAGGGCGAAACTGTTACTTTAAAGGGTACTTAGAAAAAGACAAATTTCAAAAAAATCGTCAACCTTGTAGTAACTGTACCGGTACCTTTAAGCACCAACACTAACCCAATTATCTTGCTTTAACTAGTAGGTGAACGCACTACCATCCATTTCATCAGATGTTCGTCCCTTTGGAAGGTAATTCTGGTCTTCCAGACCTGTGCAAGTCCTGAAAACTCCCAAAATTTCGAAATTTCACGATTGCCTGATTAATTGCTGTTTTGCTAAATTTCAGCTTTTTAAATTTGTCTTTATGAGTACCCCTCTTCATTCAAAGTAAAAATTTTTCCCTTTCTGCAACGAATAAGCCCCTCTTTTTGCCCATATTTTTAGCACTAAAATTTAAGTAAAACCGAATATTTTTTGCTTCCAAATCAGGAACGTGCAAAATATTTTTATTTGTTACCGAAGAATGCTCATGGAACATAAACAGTTAATGCGACATAACATTAGCGCGAGTTTTATTATTTTTTAACAAAACTTCAACTTTTATCTATGTGGTCTTAAACTTTTGCGCACGACTGTATATGTCATGCAAGTAGTCGGTAATACTGACAAAGCTAAAAGAAGAACGACTAGTAAATGCTGAAATTATTTTTATAAAAAACACCTCGTAATACCAAGAGCATCACTTTCTGCTGATGAACCAAATATCGATGTAAGCAGCTTATTTACGAACGTTTCGCTAGATAAAACCATCAGGATATGTGCAGACACGCTGTATAATAACCCTGATTTTCAACCTTGCATTCCAAAAGAGATATTTGTGGAACTGTTGCACAGTGCCATAAGTACGGTTGAGTTCAGTTTTCGACAACCCCATTTACAGGCAAATAGATGGAGTGGCTATAGGATCGCCGCTTGGCCGCGCGTTGGCTAACATCTTTGTTGGATATTATGAAGAAAAGCTATTTTCTATAATATCCAAACCTGCCATGTATTTTAGGTATGTCGATGAAACTTTTGTCATCTTTCAAAATGAAAAAGAGTCAGAGGAATTTTTAATTAGTCTTAACGGTCTACATTCCTCTCTTCAGCTTACTTTTGAGAAGGAAAACAACAACTCCCTTCTTTTCTTCGACGCCCACGTTGAACACACGAAGGGCAGCTACGAAACGAAAGTTTATCGCACACCTACGTTCACAGGCCAGTACCTACACTGGAAATCCTCTACGCCAATAAACCGTAAAGCCAGTCTAGTGTCGACGCTTGTTCATCGTGCCTTGAAGACTTGCTCCAAAAGCAAGCTGAAACAAGAAATCAACCGGATCAAGGAAATCTTACTGGACAATAGATACCCTGAGGATTTTGTTCTTAAACAAATATACAAGAAGATCACGCAGTTTTCACGCCCCAAGCGGTTTGGCCCTGACAAGTGTCCAGTCTACTTCCGGGTCACCTACATTGATAAGGCGGCACTGACACTAGAAAAGAACGTCCGAATCGCTGTCGAAAACTGTTATGGATCCGTGGCTTTACGGACTGTATTTGTCTCCAGACAAATGCTGTCTGCAAGTCGGAAGGACGTTCTACCTGCCATTCAAAAGAGTTCCGTCATCTATGAGTTCAAGTGCCACTGTGACAGTCCGTACGTAGGAAGGACATCTCAACGATTTCAAGACCGCATCAAGCAGCATGATCCGAAATGGCTACGACAGCACACAGCCTCCCAGCGAGTGCAACCGAACCGAGCGTGCAAGCGAAAACAACCAGCCCCAGAATGTGACCAGCAATTGGACAACACTAATTAGAAAACGACCAATACGCTGCCAATTACAACAATGATCAATTCTCTATTTTGGACACTGCGCGCAGTCTCTTTCATCTCAGTCTGCTCAAAGCCAGCTACATTAGAGTAGGCGACCTAATCTATGCAAACAGAAAGAGTGTGTCTATACTCTTAAACTGTTCAAATAGAATTTAGGTTCGAACAACTTGCCAATCAGAACTGCGCCTGATTTTCCCGCGTTCGATTAGATTTGCCAATGTAACTACCGCTTCGCTGCCGTCCGAAACTGATATTCATGAATCGCCAGACCTTGCTTTCTCGTTCTCACTTTGACGCGATTACCCGCTGACGAGAGCGTCACGCAAAGCTTCTGGGACAAACAGCTTTTTTCAAAGCTGCTATAAAGAGTAATGACAGAGGGTTTCTTGAAGCCTAACGCGAAAACAGCTTTTTTCAATGCTTTTTTAATTTACTTTTTTATTTAACCCCTGCTCGCTCTTCACAGTCCCATGTGTACTGTGTAGGTTCGAACGTTGCTGATGTTCGAACATTACTGATGTTTTCTGATGAATTTAATTGAAAACACGCAGCCAGAATAACTGAAAATTATTTGACGTTTCAAATGTTACTGATCCCATTGTCAAAAGGAATGTAGCGGTACGAACGAGGTAAGCTACACATATATGTTAGTATAGGACTCACCAGTCGTCAAGGCAATGTCTTGGTTGATTCTTTTCTTTAATAAATGGCCTTTCGTTCAGTTCAACATAATCTTGTAGTTGAAAATTGTTGCTGGCGTGTATTGCTTCTCAATTAATTACCAATTCAATCTTATTCTCAGTAACCTAGACTTTTCCTCCAGAAAGCACACGTTATTTATGTATTAAACACACTAAAGTACACTAGAAGAGAGGGTCTAGAATTTAAAACTGATGACTCTGAAAACATATTTAGTGAAATTAATGTAACAAATCGAAAAGCAATTGTTATTGAATTAGTTTACAGACATCCAAGCAGTGATTTTACCGCATTTCAAGATAAGTTTACAGAGACTTTAAATAAATTAAATCATTCTAAACTAGAGTATATAATAAGTGGTGATTTTAATATAGATCTGTTTAAAGTAGAAAGCAATTCAAAAATTTGCAATTATCTAAGTGCTATTTATACTGAAGTTTGCAATAGCCTAATCAAGAAACCCACTCGTATCACCGAAACCAGTGCAACCTTACTAGATCACATGTATTCAAACATGACAAATCAAATAACAAATAGAGGAATTCTTACGTTCGATATATCTGATCATTTACCAACGTTCTGTTGTTTAGGATTTAAATCACTTACTAGACACAACAAAAAGTTAATTCGCGATATGAAACATTTTGATAGGGAAAACTTTTTGGATGACATAAACAACTTAGTATCTCAGAAAACTAACTGCTTCGTGATTGGAGGTAATGGTAATGCAGATACTATCTTCGACGAATTTTTGCACGATTTCTCTAAAGCAGTAAATGCTCATGCTCCGCTACGAACTCAAACGAGAAAGGAACTCCAATTGAGCAATAAGCCATGGATAAATAAGGGTATTTTAAGATCGATTCAAAAGAAAAATGCCATGTTTAAACTGTGTTACAAGAAAAATGATTCGACCTTAATTGACACTTACAAAAAATATTCGAATGTTCTGACAAGTGTGAAAAGAACTACGAAACAAAATTTATATTACGCAATGATAAAAATGAATAAACAAAATTTTTCAAAACAATGGCAATTAGCCAAATTTTGCAGCGAAATGGTAAACAAAAGCACTCAATAAGAAAACTAATAACAGATGAGAATACTCTTCTTACAGACGAGAAAGAAGTATGCGACGAACTAAATAGCTTTTTTGTGAATATTGGTCCGAATATGGCATCAAAGATAAGTACTAACAATTCATCCGAGGGCACCAATATTCACTGCTATATTGAATCATTACCAAAATCATTTTTCTGCAAACCTTGCACCGATAAAAAAGTTTATCTAGAATTGATGAAATTAAATGAAAAAAAAGCCGTTGGAATTGAAAATATTCCGATTAAGTTTTTAAAAATGACTGCCGAATGTACTTCATTATTGTTATCTAAGCTATTTAATAAATGTATTTCAAAAGGTGTCTTTCCATCAAAACTTAAAATTGCTAAAGTTGCACCACTGCACAAAAGTGGCTACAGCTACAAAAGTACAAACTATCGCCCTATCTCTATTCTCTCACCTTTCTCGAAAGTATTTGAAAAAATTATCTATCATTGATTGAATAATTACTTTATCACTCACAACATTTTAGCAAAACAACAATTTGGTTTTAGAGCAAAACACTCGACAAGCCACGTCATTTCTGATGTAATAAACAAACTTCAAAATTTGCGTGACAATCATCACACCTCATGCTTAATATTATTAGATCTGTCAAAAGCGTTTGACACGGTAAACCACAGTATTCTTCTTGACAAATTAGAAAAATATGGCATCAGGGGCAACTCTTTGAAATTAATTGAAAACTATTTAAGCAACAGGATGCAAATAGTTAATTTAAACAGGACGTATTCCACAGAACTTAAAATAACCTGTGGCGTACCACAGGGGTCCATTTTAGGACCATTATTATTTTCAATTTACATCAATGATCTACCCAGTGCCTCAAAATTTGAAACTCGGTTGTATGCCGATGACACCGCTTTGATGCTAAGTGGAATGGAGCTAAATGATCTGAACAAAAGTGTAAACAAGGAGCTAAGCAAAGTTGAAAGCTGGTTAAATGCGAACAAACTTTCGTTAAATTACTCAAAAACGAAATACCTACGTATAAAACCCTTCGGCATGAGAAGCGTTAAGTCTGATGATTTCAAAGTAAATGTAAGAGGAATTAAAATTGACAGATGTTTCGCAACAAAATATCTCGGGGTTTTATTAGATGAAAACTTAAGTTGGAAACCACATATTGAATATTTACAAAAAAAGTTATCTCAAAGTGTTGGGATAATTGCTAAAATGAGAAAATATGTAGATAATACAAACCTTGTAGCTTTATATTACAGTTTTTTCTTTTCTGATATTTTATACGGTATTCTTGGTTGGGGTAGCGCAACAAAAAGTGCGATTAGACCTCTACAAATCCTTCAAAATAAAGTTCTAAAAATAATAAATAAGTCTACATGGAAGGACCATATTGATAACAACAAGTTATTCCATAAGTTTCAGATATTAAAAATTTCAGACATATATAAATTTGAATTAAGCAAATTTATGTGCAACTATCATGTAAAAGCCCTCCCTGCAATTTTTGATTCATACTTTTTACCAATTGCAGAAGCTCATAACTATAATACAAGAAGCAAAACAAACCAAAATTACTTTCTCAATTTCGTAAATTCAAACAGCGGTAAGAACTCCATAAAATTTTATGGCGTTCAGTTATGGAATTTGATTCCTCCAGAAATAAAGTCATATTCGTTCTATCGTTTTAAAAAGGAGTATAAAAAGATTTTACTTAACAATTACAAGTAAATGAAAGCAATTAATTTTTAGTTTTGTGTAGGCCTAAGGTATTTGATGATTATAAAAAGAATATTCTCTCCGCGATTGTTGATATTGTATTCTTGCCGATGTGTGTGCGTGTATGCGTAGATTTAAATTTTCAAGTAAAGGCTAGCATAATTGAATTGTCTTGAGGTCATGTGGGTTCAGCTTTTGTTACGATGAGCTCTGCTGCTTTGCTGCACCCCACGGCCAAAGAAGAATGTGTAGTGCTTTTTAATCTGTGAATTGATTTCGAAGTTTGTTGTTTTGCAGTCTCTTAGCTAAATAAAAAACTTATTTGCTCCGAATATAGTAACCGGCTGGACCACAGTATGGTTAGAAAAGAGTGTGTATAACTGTATATAATTTGTACAAAGTGTGTTTCCTTTCACCAACTTTTTCTTTGCTTTTTTGTGTCAGTGTGCAGTTATCTATGGAAACTCCTGTTTTGTTTGTCACTATTATGGTAGCAGTAGACTTGGTGAGCTCTGCTCTTTCGCTGTTATCCCCAGTGTGCCTTTTTTCGTGCGCTGAAATAATAAACTGAACTGTGCTTCGATAAGACATTTCTGTGCCACGTGCGATCAACTTATCACAGACGAGACAAACGCGTTTATGACGTAACTATAAAGTAGTAGCGTAACAAACGCTGCATGGTACTCCCCTCTACACAAAATACAGCATAGCTCTCATCATGAAAAAAATGGATTACACAACATGAAGCGTAGCACGAACAATTCACTAAACCGGCAGAAACAGTCTTAATCGCAGGATCAATCAAATCAATCACATTCTGTTTAGTCAGAATCACGATAACAACACAAAACAATTTAACAATGAGCATAAAAGCTTGGTGATATGAGAGATAATCGCGAAGGGACATAGGGTCTTCAAGTAAAGCGATTCCTGAAATACTGGTAAAACAAAATCAGGATGTAAGTTACCACTATGGCAATATCAAATATGCACTGATGAAAATGCACGAGTATAAAATACAAATAGTGCGACGAAGAGCGGAGACGAGAGAAAAAAAAACTGAAAGCAGATAGAAGTAAGTAGCACGGTACCGACTGGGCTGAGTACGCCATCCATTCATAAGCTAAACATGCGTAAAATCTCAGGAGCAAACCAACAATGGTTTCTTCATAACTCAGTACGCCAATAAAACCTACAAAATTTATCGAAATACCCAAACAACGCAATTACTGGCACTAAAACATTGTCAAAACAAAACTGCAAAGCTAAAAACCTTTGTATCATCAGGCAGAGACTTTCCTTGACCAACCAACAAAATCTTTCAAAACACTATATGACGAAATAGCAGGCTATGCCTACGCTAAGCAAAAATCTGGCAACCTCATGGGGGTCTGTATCCTCCGGTCCCTAGTTGAATACCTAGGCTGTGGAAGAGGTGTCATGTCGGCTGCATATGAGGATACCTGCATGGTAATCGAATGATCTGCTTGGGGTGTGAGGTTGGTGTATTCAGTGTTGGGAATCTAAAAGTGGGACTGGGAATCGCCACAGTTTCAGTTTTAGTTTGTTTATTTGTCGCTAATAATAACACAATATCAGCAGATAAATAACATATTATACATACAGTGAAATAGTAGCAACAAGGTGACTGCGAAGTGACCGTGAGGTCTTCGAGTTAAGCAACCACCTTGCGGCGTCACAAAAGAGCATGTGGCATAGGCCAACCACTTGCTGAGTCAAGCATACTGCAAACGAAAACATAATTATTTTAGCAAAGTATAGCTCTATTTGTCCTTTTCTTCCCTTTTTATTTTTTTTAAATGCGTAAAAAGAAAAGCACAAAAAACACAATGTTCGAAGACGGTCTGAAGGTTTACCCAGCCCAGAGCAGCAATCATTATCAACTGATTCCAACTTAGGCGACTTCATTTAGTAGTAAGTTTTTATACTGTTTTTTAAATTTACTTATTACAAGATATCTAACCGTTATAGGGATTGAGTTTTAAACCTTAGCACCATTAAAGTTTATCGAGAATTGAGTTCTTTTAGTTTTATACAACGGGATATGTAACTGCTCATTGATAGCAAATCTCGTCACACGATCATGTAAACAACTGGTTTTCACAAAGTAGTTGTTAAATATGGAAGGTAATTTGTTATTGATCTGCTCGTAGACAAATTTATCTATTTCAAATTTAATCAATTTATTAAAAGGCAAAACATCAAATTTACAGTAAAGCAAAGACGTCGAGAGATTACAATTACTACCGTTAGTAATTCTAATAGCCTTATTCTGTAGTTTACTTAACCTATTAAGATATATAGGAAAAATATTACCCCAAGCGACTAGTACGTACAATAAGTAAGGGTGAATAAGTGAATAGTACAGAGTAAGTAGTGCTTTTTGTGGTATGTAATAGTTAAGCTTACCTAGGATAGGCTACCTATTGCTCGCGCTACTTTGGTCTCAATTATGGTAGAAGAATTTGGTAGAAGAATTCATCGGCCAATTATTGTTAAACTATTAACCATCCAAGATAAAAGAATGATCTACAAATCAGTAAAAAATCTAAAAGCTTATAATGATCGTCTGAAATTGGAACAGAAGCCACAACCTTATGTTTACGTCAGCGACCATCTCCCACAATCATTTCAAAACCGAAGAAAAGTACTTTTACCTTACTCCAGAGAAGCTAGGAAGCACAAGCAAAAAACACTCTGGAAAGCAGAAAATGGAGAATACTGTTTATACGTCGATGGAGAAAAGATTGAACCGAGGTAATCTTGACGCGGACAGTGCAAAATTTACTCCTATATTAGGTCTCACTACTAAAATAGCTTATCTAATGTAATATAATCGTTGTTGTTGTGTTTTGTTGCTTCTTATTCGATGTTCTTGAATCTAAATTTAATTCATAAGTGGTTCGATGTTTGTCACTGGGGCTGCTCCTTGAATTTTACTTATACAGGGCGGCCGCGGTGACAAATAGTGATCTAACCGCTCAAAGCTTCAGTTAAAACGCATTTAAAGTGCCAGATCATGTAGAGCTTTTGTGCAGCTTTGTTTCACAGTGATAATAGTGCATGATTGACAAGTGCTCTGCCTCGTCGCTAATCCTAAACTGTGATAAACCGTTGGAAGACTACGAAAACTTGCTAGATTTTCTGGGCTCGAGTCAAGTAGCCGACTCTACTAATGAAGCTAACTATTGCGACTCCTTAATTAATGCTTGCTCTAATTCGGTTGCCAGCTGCAAATATTATGATTTAATCCCTAAATTCATAACTAAAAATAATCGCTCATTGTTTCTTTTACATGTTAACATCCGATCATTACAAAAAAATGTTGATAAACTCTTCGAAATACTCAATGACTTTTCACCTAAGCCTGATGTAATTTGCTTATCGGAAAGTCGAATTTATATTTCTACTCATTTAAATTTCTATAATCTACAGCTAAATTCGATAGGGTTTGAACACTGTGAAGATATTTAGCTGAGCGTTGAGGATCGGAGGTCTAACCAAATTTTTAACATAGTTTTCCTCTACCGCCACCCAAATACTAATATATCCGAGTTCATCAGAAAACTTGACGGTGCTTTCTGTAATCCCCTTCTAACCAACAAATGCACGTATATACTCGGAGATATTA
The DNA here is from genome assembly GCA_964006365.1 of Trididemnum miniatum. NCBI lineage: Eukaryota > Metazoa > Chordata > Ascidiacea > Aplousobranchia > Didemnidae > Trididemnum > Trididemnum miniatum. The sequence goes on along the minus strand of OZ023234.1, from coordinate 34,004,827 downwards.
ATATTGACATATCTAGTCCAAACCGAACCACAGCTGCGCAAGAATATATCAATGTTTGTCTTGCAAGGGTTTTTTTCCTGTAATAACTAAACCTACTCGTGTTGCAGAAACTTCTTCGACAATCATTGACCACATAATAACTAATGATTTAGCCCGTCGTTTATTCCCTATGATAATTAGAACGGATCTCACCGACCATTACTTAACTGCTGTAGTGGCCATTGAAAATATTGAACGCACACAAAGTCAACCCATGAAAATTTTGCGCAGAGATATGAGTCACTTCTCATCTGAAACATTTAACACAGATGTAGAACAGTTTGCTAATCGTTTTCTTGAGAATCAAACTGAAATTACTGCTGACAATTGTAACAACGTCTTTGATTACTTCACTAATACTTACAAACGCATTGTTGATCAGCATGCCCCTCTAAAATGCTTGTCGCGCAAAAAACAACGTGTAATAAAAAACCCTGGATTACCAAAGGAATCTTAATATCTATTCGAAATAAACAAAAAATGTAGAAAAACGCACTTTCTACTAGGCAGTAATGTCTGCAAAATGATGTATAAAACCTACGCCAACAAACTCACGAAAGTTAAAAGTTTGGCAAAAAAATTGTATTTTGCTCAAGAATTGTCAAACTGTAAAGGCGATGGACGTAAAATTAGGGAAGTCATTAGAACAATTATTCCTTCAAACTCAACTAAAAAATCCAAAATGACTCCCAGCGAACTCGATATCGACGGCTCTCTAGTCCAGAATCCCAAAATTATGGCCGATGAATTCTGTAAACACTTTAGCAACATTGCCGACTCTATCTCGGTTGGCACAAGTCTCTCATCATATACAAGCGAATTCAAACGTTATTTACCGAATAGAGTTACGGACTCAATCTATATGCAGCCTACCGATCCGCTCGAAGTATTTGCCTCCATTATGTCGTTAAAATCTAATAAAAGTTGTGGCGTTGACCTCATTCCGACTAAAATAGTCCAGATGTCTGCCGGCCTCTACCATTTCCGAACCGCTCTCAATATTGGTAAACCAGGGTTTTTCTTTAGGAATATTTCCAGACAGCTTAAAAATTGCCAAAGTAGTCGCAATTTACAAATCTGGAGATAAACGCAACCCTTCAAACTATAGACCTATTTCATTATCGACGTGTTTTTCTAAGATCTTCGAAAAATTGATATTTACTAGAATAGACTCCTTTATAAGCAAACATTCGATTCTAGCTTCAACTCAATATGGTTTTCGCAAAGGGCTCTCTACCATGTATGCAGTTACTGAAGTCATTACAACTGCACATGATAACATCAGTGCAAACCTACACACTAGTTTAGTTTTTCTAGATATTAAAAAGGCTTTCGACACAGTTAATCACGATATATTAATTCAAAAGCTTGAACATTACGGAATAAGAGGGATTGCTAATGATCTATTTAAATCATATCTGCGATCCAGAAAACAATTCGTCACGTTGGATGAAATTGAACATTCGAATCTTTTCCAAATTAAAACGGGGGTACCCCAGCGCTCCACTCTAGGTCCTTTATTGTTTTTACTTTACATTAATGATTTGATCAACTGTACATCAGTTACATCTATTCTGTTTGCAGATGACACTTGTCTTAGTTTTAGTGCTTCATGTCCAACTAAATTGATTGATGACATCAACACCAAACTGAATACAGTTTATTATTGGATGAAAGCTAACAAACTTTGTATCAACCCACAAAAATCAACTGTAGTGTTAATACCGAGTAAACCTAACCTGCAAATTAATAGCTGTGGTATTTTGTACAACAATGAAAAGATCAGTGTCTGCAAATCAGCGAAGTACCTGGGAGTTCAGATTGATAGTGACCTTAACTTCAAGTCCCACATACAACTTCCACACAATAAACTCTCTCGCGCTGTAGGAATTATGTTTAAAGTCAAATTTTTTTTCCTAAAAATGTGGTAACTCTAATTTATCACGCTATGTTTAACTCCCATCTGCTCTACTGCATCACAATATGGACCTCAACATTTTCAACCCATCTTAATTCTATTTGTATCCTTCAAAACAAAGCAGTTAAACCACTAGCTGGTATACATTGGAGACGCTCTAGTTCCAGTGGTTATAAGTCGCTGAGTATCCTCAAACTCGATGACATGATTAAACTTCAAGCTGCCCTATTCGTTCATCCTCATTTCATCAAAAAGTTACCTACTAATTTACAAAGCTATTTTACAAACGTCAATACTTGTCACTCTATTGCAACTCGCAGGCAAGCATGTGGTCTCAATTATCACATACCAAAATATAGATCTTCGAAATTGCAACGCTCAATCAAATATAAGGGGGTAAAAATATGGAATTCAACTCCTTTAGAAATAAGAAAATTTAACTTGAAAAAATTCAAAAAATCATTGAAGGATCTTCATTTGAAGAGTTATTAGTTAGTTACTAGTAAAGTAGCCCACAATTTGATTAGATTATTATCCATGGTTATCATCCAAGAACGGCACCTATTTAACTAACAGTAAATGTAAACCATTAATTTAGTGTTTAGGGTGGCTGCTTGAGTCGAAGACCTGATGGTCCCTTCGCAGTCTCCCTGTCCTATATTATTTTTTGTTGTGTATTTCAAGTATTTGTACTGTTTAACCGTTGGACGAATAAATTACATGAATGAATGAATGAAATGAATTAGTTTGACATGTTCTGAAAAATTCAATTTGTCATCAATTATCACTACCAAGTATTTAGCTTTTGTTGTACTTAGAATTGAGCCTCAAGTTAAAGTACTGGAGCAAGTTAAAGTGCGATAACCATGGATAATAATCTAATCAAATTAAAGTGCTAAATCGTCTTTATTGCTTTTTTGTACCCTGATCGAAGGCAGGTAGTTTATACTGTCGAAACGTTGGTTTTTTATCAGTGTTTTTAGTGCCAGATTAGCAAATTAACTGTTCTTAGAATTGAGCTGTTTGGACATGCAATTTCCAGTTCAGGTGTTGTTGATGTAAGTTTTGGATTGATGATCAATACATTGGATTTGGCAGAATTTAATGTCAGCTTATTAGCTAACATCCAGGCACTTACTTTATTCAGTTCAGTATTTAATTTAGCTTCTGTTTCATTGATGGTTGGCGCTTTAACTATCAAACAAGTATCATCTGCAAATAATCTAGTAGCGCAATCAGTCCTATTAGACAGGTCACTGATATAATCTGCAAATACAATTTGGCATGCAATAGATCCTGCCATCTCACCATATCTAGGCCTAAAATAGCTAAGTACAAATGTCCAAAAGCGACGGTGGGTTTGAAGTTTGGTGAAGTCACAGGGCTCGACGTAGGTTACCTGAAAAAATAGCAGAAAGCAGTTTTCTGTTCGAAACAACTTAACCTATGCAGGCAGGGTTAAGGAAGAGCTAGTAACTATTTAAAAGGTGCTGTTTTAATTTTTTTTAAACGCGGCGATTGTCTTAGATTCTCTAATAGGTAGCGGGATATTATTCCATGTTTTGGGACCAATATATCTAATTGATTGCTGACTGACAGTACTACGACAGCTTATTGGGATTACGCGACTATTGCTTCGAGTTGTAATTGAAGTAGACTTGGATTGGAAAATAGGATCGAAAGCCGATGATAGAGTACGGTTATGAAATCTAAACATAAGTACAGCCATTTTATATATAAATATATCGTTAATTGTTAGTAAGTTGTGCTGTTTCATCAGTGGCAAGACGTCTTCATTACGGCTTATTCCTAAAGTCAGTCGAATAAATTTATTACAAATACCCTGAAGTTGATTTAGGATTGTCGAATTACCATGGTTCCAGTTAATTATACAATAGCGAATACGACTTATTACCAGAGAATGATAAATCGATAATAAAGAATGTTTATTGAGATAAGGTTTGACTCGAATCACGGCACCCAAGGTAGCACGCAATTTACTCTTAAGAGCGAGCATATGCTCCTTCCGAGATAAATTTTCATGAATTATTGTTCCTAACACTCGCACTGACGACACTCTTTCAATTGGAATGTTTCTTATTATCAAATTTAAATCACTGGGGGGAGTTTTGGAGTTAGCAGTCTTGAAATATGCACACTTTGTTTTGTTTTCATTTAGGAAGAGTTTGTTGGCGACCATTCGGTGTTTTGCAATGCTAGTGTGCAGAGGTGCTTAACAAACAGCTGCCAGCTTGCCAAAATTTACTACGAGGAAAAAAATTTTGTAGCTTTTGTAGTCAACAGCAATCTCAATAGGACAATGAGCTCTATAAACAAAAAACTAGAAGAAGTGTTCACTAAGCTATCAGAAAAGATTGATAAATTGGACAATACCTTAAATGAAAAAGTCTCAAATTTAGAAAGAAAATTGGATGGCGTCTCAGCTAGAATTAATTCCCTGGATATTATCTGTCAAGAAAAATGGGACGAAATGCAGACAAGTTTAAACCATAAAGCTGACAATACTGAAGTAGAAAGGCTGCACGCAAGAATCGCAACACTAGAAGAAGCTAAAAAAGAACAAGATAAAGCTTCATTAATGCGAGAGTCTTATGAAAAACGATGTAATATTTTAATACATGGCATTCCCGAGCCTAGCGAAAATGCTTGGGAGACTCCCTTTCAGACTCTTGGGCAAATTCAAAACTTTTTGAAGAAAGGACTCTGTTTTGATGACCCGGCGATAATACCACTTGCAGATTACCATCGATTGCCACAAAGACCTATATTCGACAGAAACGGAGATAAAATTGTGAGGCCCATTATCATCAAATTAACCAACGTTATTGATAAACGAAAAATTTTCAACAACCTAAAGAACTTGAAGACCTTTAACGACGAAAGACGAAAGAATAACCAAAGCTCAATCTACATAACTGAACATCTCCCTAAACAATTTCAAATTGAAAGAAAATTGCTTTTACCATTCTTTAAGGAAGCTAAGCGAAGAAAACGAAAAACGTCTTGGAAGGCCGAAAACGGACATTATTTTTTGTACATTGATGGCATAAAAGTCAACCTTCCAACTTTTCCTACTGACAATGATAGTGTGACGCCTGATTCAGAATGAACCCTTTAAAAGAATTATGTGTTTACTATTTTTGGTTAAATTTAAATGTACAGTAACATGGATGTGCAGTATGGCTGCTGATACGTTTTGTGTGCCTTCAAAAAGGTGATAGTTCCTGAATTTATTTGGTCGCAGTGTAAACGGTGAACACTTCGTTGCAACTTTAACTTCTGCGTTTATTTGCCAGATTTACGCTGAGTTCGATTCCAACGACAATCCAAACAGACCTACGACGGTTTAAACTCATTGTACGTAAAATGGTATTTTTATACATACACAGCGATATTTAATACTCTCTAATAGTACTTTATTGAGAATCGAATTGAGTAAAACTGTCTTTGATTTGGAATATTTTATGTCGTTTGGTGAGTGTGATGGATCAAAGTCAGAAAACTCGTAAAGTTCCCATTATAGAAGTCTGCCTTGACTGACTTCTCGTTTAGACCTTTGGCAACCCCATTCAAGAATCTCTTTGATCTCATCACACTCAAAAAATTACTGTATTTTGTTTCTTCATATTGTCTAGTTTTCGAACAGGTACTGCTGCGATTTTCAAGCAGCGCTGAAAAAACTACTTGAAAACCTGATTGCTAACCATCTGTAGCTAAACCGTTAATTTGCACTGGCTCATATTTGGAAACAAATGGCAAGCGGCACTACCAGCTGTTTTTCAACTTTTTGCGTGCTTGTTTTGTTATGAACTCTAATTTGAAATGCGATGTGACTCGTCAAGCAGTCATATCAGAGAATGGGGTAACTATTGACCATGAAAATTTTTCTGAAATATTTTTTCAATCACTCCAATCAAATCTTAACTCCTGTGAAACTTATGACCTTATCAGCAACAATTCGTTTTATTTAAACAATAATAATGCACATTTAATTATTCACATTAATATCTGTTCCCTACAATCCTATTTCCAAAACTTAACCCAGTTTCTTCAGTGCATGAAATCCCCACCATCCATAATCCTTCTACCGAAACTCGCATAAACGTTGAACCACACACCAGTATCGACATTCCTGGATACACGTTTGTTCACTTCCCCTCACCTACCACTGTTGGAGGCGTTGGTGCGTACTTCTCAAACTTCGTTAATTACACTGAAATCAAAACACTGAAAATGCAAATAAGGGGGTGTGAAGACCTTTGGTTCGAAGTCCGATTTCCAGGACAAACTGAAAAATATATCATCGCAGTAATATATTGCCACCCGTGGGATAACGTAGATGAATTTTTGCATTCGTTTGATGAAAAACTACTAACTTTAAACAAAAATAATAGAAAAGTAATATTAATGGGCGATATAAATATTGATTTAAACTCCGATTCCTCATCCCGAACCGATTACATACATTTGATCGAAAGTAACGCCTTTCACAGTTTAATCACTCAGCCAACTCGTGTGACTGCAGATTCAAAAACTATTATTGATCATATCCTCACAAATGACAACGAATCTACAATTTCACCAGGCGTCTTTCTGTGTAAACTCGCTGACCACTATGCGATTTACTGTTCGATTACTAACCCTGAATTTAAGGATACTAACAGCAGGAGAAATACGAACTCCTTCCGCAATTATTGATCTGTTGATGGCACTAAATTCCGTAATGACTTAGAATCCTCTTTATTGCCACTAATGTATGATATAATGAACTCTTCCTTAACGCCCTCATCGCTCGATCTAAACTTCAACCACCTGGTCACGAAAATTTCCAATGTAATTGAGAAACACGCACCCCTGCAGACTGCCTCTCGAAAGCAAAAAAGGATTCAAAACAAACCCTGGCTCACCAAAGGCCTTCTAATCTCAATCAAAAACAAACAGCAATTATATAAAAAGTTCTTTCTCGGCAACAATGAATTTGGCAAATGATATTACAAGAAATATGCTAACAAACTGACTAGGGTAAAAAACCTTTCAAAAAAACTTTTTTATGAAGCTAAAATAAATGATAAGAAAAACAATCCTAAAGAACTTTGGAAATTTATAAATTCGGTAATTCCCTCAAAACGTACATCTTCTTTTCCCCCCACAATCATAAAAATCGATAGCGATGAAATTGACAATCCTGAACGAATCTCTGAACAGTTTAACAACTACTTTGTGGAAATTGGTCATCTGATAGCTAAAAGTATTAGTACCACCGATAAACGAAATTTCCATTCTTTTATGAAAAGTTCAGTATCCCCGACCATATTCCTTGACCCTCCACAACCAATTGAAATCTTCAATGCCATAAATTCACTTAAAATTCGCAAAGCCTCTGGTTGCTACAACATTTCTTCGTTTTTCTTGCGCATCGGTAATGAAGTTCTAGCTCCGATATTGTCCATTTATTTTGGCTTAGTATTTGAACTTGGATCTTTTCCACATATTTTTAAAACTGCAAAAGTGATTCCCATTTCTAAATCAAGCACTAAAAATTTAGTGAATAATTATCGCCCCATTTCTCTGCTGCCATGTTTATCCAAGTCTTAGAAAAAGTCATTAAAAACAGATTTTTAAATTTCTTTGAAAAAAACAAAATATTCTATAGCTGTCGGAACGGTTTTAGAGAAAAGCGTAGCGTTACTCACGCGCTACTAGATGTTATTACTCAAGGGTACGATGCAATTGAACAAAAAAGTTTTACAGCCCTTCTCCTGATGGACCTCCGTAAAGCTTTTGATACTGTATCCCACCGAATATTGCTACATTACGGCATTCGAGGTCCTGCCTACACATTAATGGAAAGCTATCTGTCCAATCGTCAACAATTTGTTTCGATTAATAATGTCACATCATGTTCAAAACCTATTACCATTGGGGTACCTCAAGGATCTATTTTAGGCCCCCTTCTCTTTCTAATTTATGTTAATGATCTTCCAAATGCTACCTCTTGTCAACCCCGTCTATTCGCGGATGATACCTGTTTAGTTCTGAAGAACCCTACATTAAATGAGCTCGAAACCAACTGTAATTTAGAATTACTAAACTTACATCGCTGGTGCAATGCTAATGAATTGCAAATTAATCCTGAGAAGTCCTTTTACTTCCCACACTAAATTCCCCCGAACCAGAATTAGACATTTGTTACAATACTGCAAGGATCTCCTTAAGCGATTCCTCTAAATATCTTGGCGTAATTTTAGATAAAAAATTAAATTTTCAATCCCATTTACTCAGCCTCAATAAACGTGTATCCAGGTCTGTAGGAATTCTTAGCAAACTACGTTACTTTTTCCCCTCTTCCACCCTACTTCTCCTCTATCACGCCCTCGTTCTTCCTCACCACTTATATGGACTGCCAATATGGGGTAGCACATATGAATCTTACATTAATAAGTTGCAAGTTCTTCAAAATAAGGCTATTCGTATCATTACTAATTCCCACTGGCAATCCCCAATTACCCCACAGTATAGAAAGTTAAAAGTCCTCAAAATTGCCGACTTGTACACCTATGAGATTGCTAAGTTAATGCACCAACACTCCAAAAACATGCTTCCAACTTGTTTTTCAAACTTCTTTTGTCCCCTCTCTGAAGTTCACGAACGTCAGACAAGATCAACATCAAAAAACAACCTTTACCTACCTAAATTTTCCACATCTCGCTGTCAAAGATCATTAAGGTATCAGGTATCAAGGAGTTAAGATTTGGAACTCATTAAAACCTGATTTGAGAAATCAATCCGTTAAAAGATTTAAAGTTAGTATGAAAAATCTCCTACCTGAAAATTATGTACAAATTTGAAGCGCTGAATTTTTCTTTTTATTAATTATATATGCTTTAATAACTGTCTCTATAAAAGAGACAGGTTCATTCTCTGGGTGGCTGCTTGGCTCGAAGACCCTAATAGGTCACCTCGTAGCCTCCCTCGAGATATCTTGTGTGTTTAAAAATTTTTTGTTTTCTTTATTTATCCGTTTGGCAATTATGTGTACCTTACTGATATCTCGTCAATAAATTACTACTACCACTACTACTGCTACTACTACTACCAGCCAATTATCGATATTACCGAGTTCGTCGTTCCCTTTATCGAAAAGCGTTCGGGCCGTTTTGCCACTGATAAAAATGCTTGTACCATCCGCAAACGATAAACTAGTTCCGTATTTCAAGCAATTAGGGAAGTCATTGACGTAAATAATAAAGGGCCAAGAATCGAACCTTGAGGCACCGATAAATTTATCTCATTAATATTGGAAGAAGCAACATCGTTGTAACAAACCTGTTGAGTGCGTCCAGTCAGGTAACTTATAAACCAGTTTAAGGCTGTGCCTCTAATGCCATAATGATCAAGTTTATGCAAGAGAATTTTATGGTTAATAATATCAAAAGCTTTCGAGAGGTCAAGAAAAATTCCGAGAGTACAAAGCTTTTTTTCGAATGCTGCAGCGACCCTGTCAACAAGCAGACAATTAGCATGGGAAGTAGAGTGACCTCTTCTGAACCCAAACTGGGAATTAGAAAACAAGTTGAAGCGATCAAAGAATGAATATAGCTTCCTGCAAACGATTTTTTCGAGAATCTTTGAGAAGCTTGACAGCAAACTAATTGGCCTATAATTGTTTAAATTCTGAACATCACCCTTTTTGTAAATTGGCACTACTTTAGCGTGTCTAAAAGCGGTGACAAATTTACCCTGACAAAGGGACAGATTAAAGATATACGTCAAAGCGTTAATGATATTATCAGGCAAATACTTTAATACAACTGGTGGTATTTCATCCCAGCATGAGCTATGCTTCGGGGATGTTTTGTTAATAATTTACTTCATAGGGGGAGGTAGGATAAAAGAAAATGGAAGAAGGATTGGCTGGTGCTAGGTATTCTTGAAAAGGTATAGATGGTTTAGGAAGTTGGTTTACGAGATTAATAGCAATATTAGAGAAATAGTCATTAAACTCATTTGCTATTGGTAAAGGGTCACAAGTTTTCTTCCCATTGATAAAAAAGGATGAAGTGGCACTGTTTAAAGACGTTCTACCAAGAAGACTGGTTATATACTGCCACGTTTTCTTTACATTATGATAGAAGTTCTTGAATTTTTTTGATAAAACTCTATTTTTTTTAACTGGATAAGATGAAAATACTTATTTCTTATCTTATGATATTGGTTCTTAGATGTCAGGTCACGCCGCAGAAGATATTTTTTATACAATCTATCTTTTTTGAGCATTAGGCGTCTTAGTTCACGATCATACCACTCAGAATGTTAGGTTGTTTTAGAAGATTCTTTTAGGGGAATGAATTTCTCAAATTTTTCAATTAGCAAATCATATAAATTCTTAAAACAGTCATCAGGATTATGTTGATTTTCTACATTGCAAAGGTCAGCATTTTCTAAGGAAGCACTAAATTTTTTAAGGTTACTTAGAGCATACCACCTTACATTAGAGACCGGATTGGTTTTAATTTTTCCAAGATTTGATACTTGTATGACTGGTAGGTGATCAGCCACACAATGCGCAATTATACCACTTTGGATACTAGTATTTGAGACATTTGTCCATATATGATCAATGGCAGAAGAGCTCGAGTCAGTGATTCTAGTAGGTTTGTTGATCAAGGGGTAGAAGTTGTAATTAAACATGATATCTGTGAATTGTTCAGTCTTTTTATCAGAGAGGTCTAATAAATTAAGGTTAAAGTCTCCCATCAGAAAACATTTACTTTTGGTTTTATTTAGTTCACCTAATACCAGTTTGATAGAATCGAAAAAGCCACTTAGCCCCAAGTTATCATTACGAGGAGGTCTATAAACAGTGCCACATATCAGCCTTTTACCTTCAAAATGTATAGTAACAAATAGAGATTCGAAACGTTTTTCATGCATGATTGAAAGTTCGGCATAGGGAGTAAAAATTAAGCTTTGTTTAATATACATTCCAACACCACCGCCTCTGCTGGCAACTCTAGGATTAGATATATAAACATATCCATTTAGATTTATGTGTTGACCAGTAGTATGGGGTTTTTCCCATGTTTCATTTACTGCAATTATATGAAGCTGATAATCTAAACCCGCAATCTAACTTTCGAATTTAGTAAAATTGTGAGGATTAGTGAGAGATCTAACATTTACACACATGGTGCTAAAGCTACATTCTTCATTCTTTCCAGATAAAAGCCAATGAACTTCTTGAACAGTTAGATAGGAATCCAATTGGTTATTAATTAAAAAAATGTTATCAGCGTCATCAAGATCATGATCAAAATGATTAGGCACATTTGACAGTAATTTATTAAGGTCATCAGCAGAAGGTAGTGGTGATTTAGGGTCATGAAACAAATCAGAAAAGTCCTTGTCGGTTAAGGAAAAAAATGGCAAGGTAGCTGCAGCACACGAGATGCATAGGCAATCATTGTAAAAGGGTTTCATTTGAGAGGTTTTATTCAAGTGATTGATACATTTTTGATGAAATTCTGCACTACAGGCACAGCAAGACTGGTACTTTTGTCGTTTTGAAATAGGTGCTTTACAGATTTTACTCAAGATAATTGAGGATTTCGCTGCTTTGGGCAAATAATGTATAAGTTAAGTAAACAACTAAAAATTAAAAAAAAAAAAACACTCACACAAACAGAAATAAATAAAACTATATAACTAGCAGAACAGTAAGGAAGCCTTTTTGCTGAAGCCAATAAGCAAGTTGACGCTGGTACGGTACATGAGCTTTGCCAAAGAAATTTAATATGAATAACCAATAATATGATTTCTGATGTTGAGACAAATCATTGTACAACAAAAAAAGTCCAGAAAATTATAGGTGATACTGAAGGTTTAAAATTAAGACTATCCTTAATTTATGTACTGAACTAGTCACATTTTACCCAGAAACAGCCCTAGCATAAGCAGGTTTAGACTTAATTTTATTTATATCATCAAAATAATGTATCACCTGTCTTCTGTTGTTGTGGAAGACATTATATCTCCTTTCATGGTCCACACAGATCTCCATGGAAAGGCATTTCTAGCAGCTTCAAGAAGCTTCAGGCGGCGCTTTGTCAAGGATTCCGTGATAACCAATCCAGAACTCTTCAAGGTCTTTTTCTTCGCGTAGATGTAGTTGCGTTGAGTTCTCCGGATGAACCTTATGATTACCGGGGTTCCCTTACGAGCAGCCAAGGGATGGGCAATATCAAGATCATAGACCTGCAATGGTGTTTCCGGTTTAATCTTCTCATTAATTAGGTCACACACAAAATTTTCGCATTCTAGGTACTTCCCCTCTTTTGGAACATCCTTGGCTCCATGGATGATGAGGCAGTTTGATCTACCATACTGCTCAAGATCATCAATAGATTTTTCAGCACTCTGAATCCTATCCAGGGTAGAACAGACTAGAGCCTTTAAATCATCGACCACAGCGTACAGATCTTGGAGCCGCTACCATTGCTCTTCCAAGTTGGCAGGCCTACCTGAAAAAGAAGGAAAAGCAGCAGCAACTGGGTTTGGTGTAGTATTACATGCTGTTAACAAAGTCAGCTATATACTCATCCAGTTGTTTGTATACTCCATCCATCTTGGTAGCAATCTCATCGAGGAAATGCTGGTGACTCATCGCAATGATTTTTTGTACAGTGGATATAATCAGATAATATTGTATCTGAAAGACAAGATAATTAACACTTTAGTAAACTATGAAGCTTATTTATCACAATTTAAGATATTAGGCAACAATCTTTAACAAACCTTACTCCATGTACCTTATTCAAATGCAATACTAGCAAATCATGCATTTTATAAAAATATTGATTGCATACTTCGCTAATTGTATAAAACAATACCTTAATGTAGGCTCTATCAGAAAAAACAGCTGGTGACCGCTGCCGTAAATTTTGTCACAGAAGTTGAAACAATATATATGGTGTGTTTTGCATAGCATCATAATGGGCTTCCACTTTCACTACCGGTAGTGCACTGTAGTCAGTGTTTAAGATATCTACTACTGCTAGTATGCTGTATGATTAATGTTTAGTTAGTCATTAAATTGTGCACCAGATAATTGCCTAATACCGGTAATTGATAAAAAAATGGCGAAAAGATGCAGTATTTTTACAAAGTACATCTGAAGCAGTGAAATCCATATATTTTTAGTGTAGTCTATATTACCGGTCTGCGTCTCGATAATTACTGTGTAATGTAATTATTGTGTAATTACCATATAATTACGTGCTGTGTAATTAACTATGTGCTGTGTAATTACCATACAATATATAACTGAAAACTTACTTTACCAGTGACCAGCAGAATCATGAAAATAAACAACTTTAGTCCAGACCTTCTTTGAGGTAGAAATGTAGCTTTGATTTTTTTAACTTTTCATGACCGGAAAGTACCTAACCACAAAATGATTGCTGGATTGATAAACTACTTTTACCGGTACCTCTGAATTACTAAAAATTTATTATGGCTTGCATAATAAAGTACCGGTAGCCTACCGGTAATACCGGCACTTCAAAAATTTAGCAGCCTGTCGATAATAAAACATACGATTTGACCTCAGCAAAACTAACAAGAAAATTACAAGGTGATGTCAAAACTGTCAAGTATCAACAGCACTGTGCAAGTGCAGCTAGCTGAGAATCCGAGATACACACCAGCAACCTACCCATTACCAGCAGTCTAGACTAGCTGACTGATAAAATCTCATAGTAGCCTTGATCCAGGCTAGACTTTTAATGGTAGTATACTTTCTCACTTTTTCTAGTAACTAAGTTTACAATTGATGGCAAGAAACTGCAGTTTGGGGGACCGTGGTCAAAAAGTTATCGCTGCTAACACTTTATTTCTTTCTAAATACTTTCTAACACTTATTTTACCTACGAACAAGTTAATATTTTGTCAAAATTAGTTTTACAAAGCTTTTATACATCTCACAAAAACATTTTGTCTTACCCTGTGACGCTAGCCTATACGAGACCTGAAAAAAATGGAGCACGGTGGAGCAACATTCTTGCGCTACTTGCTCCACGAATCGATACGGAACAATACCAAGCTCCACGAAGCATTGGCTCCACCATGCTCCACGGGGCGATGCGCGACGCAGCTTCATTGCGTCACAATGAAACAACTAAAAGTTGGCGCATGGCGACGCTTCGTGTCGCTCTAGTGTAGAGGCGCCATTGATCACGGACCATTTGGCACGCTTTCGCTCTTTCTTTGGCTTCTTAAATTTAGGCAACCATTTTTTCTTTTGTTCGTATAATTCTTCAGGCAAGTGCTCACTGATACTCGTACGTAAGGAGCCGTAGGGTCATCCCTTTTGACTAGCTCGTTGTAGCTTTTTAAGTTTTTAAGACGGCTCATAATCGCGTGCTTATCACCAGCATTTGTTAGTTTGAATATAATCGAACGATCAATTTTAACAGTACCTTCGAAAATTGGTTGCTGAGTAAGGCGGTGAAGATCAGCCAGCTTCACATATGTACGGTTAAGGCCAATTCCCTTCGATAGAAATTTGTAGAACACAGATTCAGTTTCTTCTCGCGATTCCCACGCTTTATCTCTATTCTTCTTCAGACCATGGATTATTAAATTGAATCTTTTGCTGTAGGCATCTATGCTGATTTTTTCTTGTTTGTTCTTTAATTTGAGATTTTCTTGTTGTAATTCAAGCTCAGCAATTCTCTCTTCTAGTTCTCTGACTTGCTTTATATTCATCTTTTGATTAATTTGAGCTTCAAGGTAGTTACAGCGACTGTTAAGTTTTTTTATCCATTTCATTCAATTGATTGCCATAAATCGCTCACGTTTTTTCAAGGTCAGACACTCTCTCCGTTAGTTCCAACAAACTTTTCAAGATTTGTTCTAATTTTTCTTTGATTTGATCCATTATCGCTGATTAGGTATAGTTAAACTCAAATTGTAGAAAATAGTACCAAGTTGATATCAAGTACTGTTACAATCACCCTTCTCTGTAAAGCCAAGCTGTCTTGCTACTCTGCGAAAAACGCACGTCTGCTCGCCATGAATGACAAAGCACGAATGACAAAGCAGTTTTGAAGGTTCGGTCACTGGACCCATCAGCTGTGAATTTAAATTGGCTAAACTCAAATACGCTGGCTTCAGCCAATATAGAGACGCGATCTGAATGGGTAAGATAATCCAAAACAAAATACTTCTCAGCTCTCTAAAATTTTGTAAGGCCCTTTGTTGGATGGATGCAAAGGAGCACAACGGGCATCTTGTCGAACAAAAACGTGTGTGGCATTGAGATCAAGTAACATGGGATCGACATGGGATTTTCTATCAGCCGACCGTGGAGGGTGGTAATGAAAAGAAGCAACTTTATGAGCAGGACCATTTTTTTTTTACCTAAAAAAATATATTTTTGACTTTATTTTAGTAAAATTTTGACTTTATTTTGACTTTACCGCTTCCGCGTATTATTTATGTCTTGTTGCACTTTATTAATTATGTTTTATAATTTGCAATTTACATGAGTTTTTAAAGAAAAAGGTAGCCTACTTCGAACATTTTCTCAATTGCTCAGTGTTGAAGCTAATGCAACAAAGCGACGCATGACGTTAAAACCCAGGATAACGAGCCATTGTGTGTACCGGTATCAATTAGTGTGTAATACAAAAATTGCGTTGCTATCGCAACTGTACTGTACGCTAACAGTATGTCTATGATTTTTTTAACGAAAGCCACGCAGTATAATTACAAGGACGTTTTATTGTAATACAGCATCATATATTTTTTCACGTTCTTAACATCAAAGTTTCTGTCTTTTCTCAGTAATTTATTGAGCATAGACAACGACCTCTCAGCAGCAGCAGAGGTTGGCTGGGCATTTTGCAATAGTGCGTAGCTTGTTGGGTCAATTGTCAAGTTGGTACAGTTTATTATTGTTTCTAAATCAGAGTTGGATAGTAGTTTGCTAATGTAGTCTTTAATTGCGCAAGGACCATCATCGAATTGCATATTCTTCACCAGTCCGTATGCTTTGGTTATTGTGCAGGCACTTCCTTCTAAGAACTCTACCTTGGCTGCTAGAGTCCGGTATTGATTCATTTTAACCAAGTCCGACACCAAACCTTGCACATTGATAGCGTCTTTTGCTCTGCTGACTAAGAGGCCTGCGCTTGTCCAATTGTTGACAATGGTACGAACAGCTGGAAGGTTCTCACTATAATATAAGGCAGCTCTAAGCCAAGTTGCCCATCTTGTAATTACAGGGTCAGGAGGAGATGGCAGACCAGCATCATGAAAATCTTTCTTGCGATCTTTGTTTTTGATAGTTGCTGCCTTGATCGTTGCTATTACTTCATCAATATTTTTAAAATGAGCACGCACACGCATAGCGCAGTTATGTAGTAAGTGCGCAACGCAGGTGAGGTGCATCAAAGAAGGGTATAATTCCTTTAATGTCTTTCCAGCCGAAGACATGTACCGAGCAGCATCAGTCAAGAACAATGAAAAATTCTCGCGTTTTATATCAAGTTGTCGCAATATGTCATCCACAGTGTGCAGAATACCACTGCTATTAACATTGCGACCGCTGTCAAGTGCATGGCAATTAACGAGGAATGTCTGATTTGGAGCATCTAAGCTGCACACAAGCACACTAATATACTTTTGTTTAGCAACCTCTGCTTCATCCACAATCAAAAAACATTTTTTGTCACGAAGTAATTCTTGAATTTGTTCCTCTTGTTGGGATGCCAATTTAGCAACACATGCCCGGGCTGCAGTCTCCGAAGGCAATACTTTTCCCATTCTAGCAAACAGAGACTCTAAAGAAGGATGGTTCGGTTTATGAAGTAGGATATCTGCAGCTAAGAGTGAAGAAACAACCTGTTCCTTGAAGTTTACTCGATCGAAATGTAAAAAGGTTTGCTTACTTTGAGATTTGCTCTTCGTCTCCAATTTTCCTTGGTGTTGCTTACTTTTTCGATGGCTTTCCACAAAAATCTTTTGGTTGCATTTGACCAACACGTCGCAAAAGTTGCATCGCAAGTCGCCGGCAGGAGTTGCCGAAAACTCATCCGGATATTCCGGGCAAGTTTGCCTAACTTTCGCTATTGAAGATTTGGCTTGTTTTGGCATTCTTTGCTTAGCAAGCTACAATTTAAAAGACCACGGGTAAAGAGCGCAAGGCTTTTACAGGATTAGATTAACTGTCTAACAATTATGTATTTATGCATCAACAATGACGTTTCATGCATAGTAAGTGCTATTTCCTTCTCAGTTACCGCACGCATTATTGTGACGATAGTGCAAATATTGCAACTATTTCAAAAATTTAAAATCAAATAAAACTGCGCATAAAATTTTAATAGCAGCTCAAAAGTTCAAAAAAGTGTTTAAAAAACATAAATTTGTTCGTTTTTGTAAGGAAATTTTTGATAAAGACAATTTTGACAAATTTTGACTATATGCAAAATTTTGACTTCATTTTGACTTATAACATCTACCAAAACAGACTCCTGTACACCTGAAACGAACATTAGTACACATTTGATCATGTAACAAGGTCCTGAAAAATTTTTGATTTTATTGACTTTAGCGGGCCCTATTTATGAGCAATGGACTGGACAGACGATGGTGAGGCGCTGCTGAGTGCAATGCATTCATGGTTAGATGCAACAAAAAAACAACCCGGCAGCAAAGGTTTCCTAAAAATGACTTCATTTAAGGAAAGGCCTTCTAGATCTTCCTGAGAAGAACTTCGTAAGGCTAGTGAAGTTCAGGGCGAATTGTCATGCCACTCTGAGAGTGAACCACGAGCTTTCAGCGCAGTTTTCAAGGTCCGGTTTACTCTTTGATAAACATGCACCGCTAACGCGTTTAAGTAGAAAGCAGGCTAAGCTTGCAAAAAAGACTTGCAAAAAAGCCTTGGATTACCGCCTCATATCTATTTTTCTAATAGCTGTAAAATTGCCAGAATTGCCTTTATGCATAAAAACAATGCAAAAGATGAGACTAACAATTACCGCCTCATATCCATTTTGACCTGTTTTTCCAAAATTATCGAAAAACTTATCTACAAGCGATTAATTAATTTCTTTCAAAAACATCATATAATTTACGCCAACCAATTCGGTTTTCAGAGCAAAACTGTGACAGCACATGCTATGGCCCTCTCAGGTAAGAAACATTCATCTTCCACGACGAATGATCTAGCCAGGATCACTCATCCTTTCGGATAAAGATTTCTTAAAGAATTTAACCTTTGTTGTACGCAATCCACTCGTGTGGCTACGTCACCATTCCAGTCAAACTCTTTACGTGGCCAGGGTGAAGAGCAACAACTAAAAAGCAATGTCCTTCCTGGCCTACCGGACGGGAAGTCATGACGACTTCCTCTTGTTGGGTCAGAGGCTATAACAGCACTCCATCACCAACAGTGCAAAGCACTCCAGTAAATCGTACCGTAGAGCGAGACAGCTCCAGTAAATCGTACCGTAGAGCGAGACAGCTCTACGCTGTACGGTACGATTTGCTGGAGTGTTTTGCACTGTTGGTGATGGAGTGCTGTTATAGCCTCTGACCCAACAAGAGGAAGTCGTCATGACTTCCCGTCCGGTAGGCCAGGAAGGACATTGCTTTTTAGTTGTAGCACATGCTATGCTTGATGTTATTGCTTCCCTGTATGACTCTATTAATCGTAATCAGTACTCGGGACTAGTTTTGATAGACTTAAAAAAAGCCTTTGATACCGCATTTCATACCACCCTTCTGAAAAAATGACTTAATTACGGCATTCGTGTGGTATCGCATGAATTGTTAGCATCTTATCTAGAAAACAGAAAGCAATTCGTCGTCCTTAAAGGCAGGGTTCGGTGGCAAAAAAATATTTAAAAAATAGTTGAAATGGGTTTTAAATTACCGAGTAACGTTGGTCCGATCGCGGAACTCGCTTTGGTTAAGCAGTTATCTTAAAAAGAAAGTCCGAAGACTACTGGCGTGTGATTGGTCAATTTGTTTGTGACGTAGTTGGGGGGCAGGTTTGTCCGTTGAGTTATTCAATCAGCCAGCTCTAGCCTAGAAGTGATGTGGTTACTGCGTGGTATTTACTGGTAAACGGTGCAAGCCTAGCAGAAAATAGTAAACTCTTCTATTTAAGCAGAAGAAGGTACAATTGCCCTGTCCACTTGTCCAATTTTAATGGGTTTTAGGCCCACGGTTCTTAGTTCTAGTTTTTGCATAATAATCAACTTCTTGATGTTAATATTCTGTATGTTCATACTCCCTGCGTCATTCAACTTCTCTGTTGTTTACAAAGTTTTTGACTTCTCTGATGTTTGCACTATCTGCATCATTCAACTTTTTTATACATACCCTAGCCCGTGCAACTGCAGGCTTTGGCATTGAGCAGTTAGCCTAGTTGGCAAACCGATACTTGGCCTAGTTGGTTAACTGCTCAATGCTAAAGCCTGCAGTTGCAGGAACTTGGGTATTGTATAGCAAAAATTGCCTTGAATTGGCTACAAGCCCGATGGCCGAGTGGTAAAGGAGGTAAGCTCTCAGTCACATGTTCTGGGTTTAAACCTGAATCGACTTGATCGAGTGGTCCAAATCTGAAAACTGGTCACAGAAATGTTTTTTACAGCGTTTGTTTTTTAGGTCTTTTGGGCTACTATAATATTTATTTATACTTCATATATAGACTTACATCGGCCCCACGTATTTCAATACTAGTAAAATCAGGCCTGCCATTGCCGACATATGCCAACTAGGTTATCTACTCAATGCTAAAGCCTGCAGTGTTGCTGGGGCTTGGGTATGTACAGCTAAAATTGCAACTGCTTCGTTGTAAGCCCGGTGGCCGAATAGATTGGGAGGTAACCTTTCGATCACAAGGCCCCGATTTCGAACCTGAAGAGTGTTCAAACCGCGAAACTACTTGGAAGATTGATTTCTACAGCATTTTTGTAGTAAGTCTTTCTGGCCTACCATGATATCTCTTTAGGCTACACTTCTTTTAACTCCGATATGAAGAAATTTGTTATGATGCAGAAAAAATTGATAGTTAGTTGGTTATTCTTAGTCTATCAAAATGGTTCTTTTTTGTATAGCACCTGGTTGTAACTCGCTGTTATTTCTATTATTGTGCATTGCTAGAATTTAGCAGCTGCCCCTCAATGACGTCAATACCTCTCTTACGCCACCTACCACTATTTTTTAAAACTGAAATTGCTGCCTTGGCGAAATCTGTTCGTCAGAGTAAAGTTGGGAAAATGTTTTTTGTAACATAACGCTTTTCTTAACTCTTTATTTGTTGCCACCGAACCTCCTCTTTAACCAAACACTATTCAAACTGATGAAAATAGAGCACGGTGTACCTCAAGGTTCTACTTTAGGTCCCTTGTTTTTTCTTATTTATATAAATGACTTTAATAATGCATTGCAAAGTAAGCCTACTTTATTTGCTGACGATACCTGTTTGTTAGTTACGGAAGATAACCCACAAACCCTGAGAAATATAATTATTGAGGAATTGAACCGACTAAGCACTTGGTGCTCTGTAAATAAATTAACAATTAACTTGTCCAAAACTTAATAAATTGCACTTTAAAGAGCACATTCTTACACTTGAAAACAAAATAGCTCGCATTGTGGGCATCTCAAGTAAAGTTAGATACAATTTTCCTCTCAAACCCTGCTGCAACTATATCATGCTCTAATACATCCTCTTTTAACGAATAGAATTGTGGTTTGGGGTTCAACGTATCGCACTTACCTTGGCAAATTAAAAACCCTGTAAAATAAGGCAATGCGAATCATATCCGCTAGTCACTATCGCGATGAAGCCAACCCTATATACAAAAAAATTAAAGTGCTACAAATTTATAACTTATACAATTATGAAACCGCTAAATTTGTTTATGCCTGCATCTACAACCAAGCACCAATACCTTTCAAAGACTACTTAGCGAAAGTTGATGAGGTTTCTCGAAGAAATACGAGACAATCAGTAGATAAATTCAGTCTATATACCCCTTGCTATTCCACAAATGGATTACAGAGAAGCATAAGGTATCAAGGAGTGAAAATATGGAATTCCTTTCCGAAGAATATCAAGTCACTTAAATTTCAGCCATTCAAGTCTTGTTTTAAAACTTTCCTCATATTCAAGTATGACAATGAAATGTTTTATTGACTTCGCTTGTATAGGGGATCGGGATACTATAGATTAAGTTATAAGCGGTTTGTTACCTGCATCAATATGCCGATTTGTCTCTCTTCGGCAACGTGGTCGCTCGCTCCACCAAATTTTCATCTGAATTTCGACATTTAACCAGATGCGATAATTAAGTTCTACAAAATTATACTAATTGACACTGGGTGGTTGCTTGACTCGATGACCGCAAGGTCTATTCGCAACTTACCTGTTGCATTTCGTGCATTTTTTTTCTTTGTGTTTGTGTCTATTTTTATTCATTTCCCGTTGTATTTTAATCGTGTTGATCAACGAGCGACTGATATAAACATGTTCTGTTCTGTCAATACAAATAAAAAATGATGGCCGCTGGAGATTACTAAAAAATCTTGTATGTTGGCTAAAGAATATCGAGTCTTCTTTAGCACTTTGTTCAGGAAGACAAAATCAGCACAAAGCCTGTACTTACCACTCACCTTTTTAACCATTACAATCGGGCTTGACCAACTACTCGCTACTGTGACTTTTTTCCAAAATTCCGTTACTGACTAGACCAGTGGTTCCCAAATCGCTTTAAAGCCCGCACCCCTTCGGCAAGGAAAAATCATTCCCACAACCTTTGCACAAATATTAATTATAATAATCCCTGTGTATATATCGCTAATAACATCAGGTGCAAAATCCACTCAAGTATTAATGAAATATATAATTATCAGTACATGAACTGCTGTAAAACAAACCTACCAGAAAACTGGAGAAAACGAGATAGGCTATACCATATCTACCGCTGCGAAACTTGACTAACCAAAAAGAAATCTACACCCAACCTTGCCTCCAAGGCGAACTAAACCCAGATTAAGCTAACAAAGCCGGTTACTATAATATTTTACCAGTTCAATCAGGCTTGCCGTATTCCCCTTATTCAAATAGAAAACAAAAAACAGCTGTTAGTACTCTCGCATACCTGGCAGATAACCGTATGTTTCCTATCCCAAACTACTCCCTAAATTTAGCCCAACTAGCAACTCACACATCGCCCGCTCTCTTTCTATTTTAAACCGAACAAGACGCAGACATGAATAACAAAGCATAAGGAAAAGACTATGACATGACAAACATTAAGCAACATCACAAACTTAGGCAATAAACATATTCAATCACACACTGGCACATTTTAGACGTCACAAACACACAGCTAGGGAAAATCAACGACGTCTTTCACCAGCGGTAAAACTGGCAAGTTCTTCTCGCACCATCTGAAGTATCTTCTTGCACCCCATATTGGGAACCGCTGGACTAGACGATCAATCTCCTCTCGCAGTGCTGACAATTTATCGGGAACCTGGCGTCGAGTGCGAGTCCATACTGGGGGCTCAGTAACTGTTTCGGTTTTTGCTACTGCTAAATGTCTGGGTTCAATGAAAGGAAGGGGTTAATACGGGTTTTTGGTTTACGTTCCGGTTCGGTTCGACGCCCTAATATTAACTATCTGAATCATAAGCAGATGAGAATTTACTCTATTTACTACCTGGTAGTGGTCTAACTGTGTACACATACTGGTACCAGTAGCCTACCATCACTGACTAGCCTACAGTTAGGCCACTGATATTTGTCTGCCTAAAATATGGAGCCTACCCAGTCTAAATCTGCATCAAGCATTATCGAGATCTTACACGGGCTAAATCGATCACATGGAGAAGCGCTAAAAACTAATCCAGTTACGCCACGAGCCTGAACTAGTAGCCTCAATCGCTATGTTCTGCTAACGGTGTAGCTCATGCAAAAATTGAACAGCCAGTCCAAAAACATCATCAATAGCCTTCGTTGCGTCATCGTTGGCTCATTTGCATACAAACAAACTTGAGTTGCAGAACAAAACAAGGATTCCATTTTGAAATTTATATTCATATATGATCGAAACATTGAAAGAAAAAAGGAATATAAAAAATTTGGTAATAAAACTTCAAAAGGTAATGAAAAAAAAATCATGTGCGAGCCGCCGCTGTTCCAGACTGTAAAAACTTTTTTTGATGATGTTTTTATTGATAACTATTGACTCAATTATTGATGTTAAATTGGATGGTTCGATTCCCGCTTGTATGGGGGAGTAGGCCTACCATTTCCCATCCCATTAAAAGACTGCCTGGGCCGTTGAGAGCCATGCCCGGGCCCGGTACCACAATTAAATCTGGCTCCCACAAAATAATAAAAATAGCATGCCAAAAATGATAACAAAAGTTAACTGGCCAGAAGAATCACTTTGTTATATCGAAATCGATTAATAACCAAAAGGGGTCAATAAAACTCTTAACCAGCTGGTGCTTACTGCTTAGCTATTCTAATTGAAATATGCCATTTAACTTGCTACTGATTATTTTTGGTTTCACAATCTAGTCAAAAATTACTTTATCTTAACAGTTAATCAATTATCGTCAACTTGTCATGAGAGCTGAAAAGCCATACTGAGAGTTGGGCACGTTAAGAGCTAATCGTACCGAAACTACCGATATTTAATAGGCCATCTATCCCGCAACCAAATCCTAACCCTAAACCTCAGAGGTGATGAACATTATTTTTTAAAAATAGCAGAATCACTCTACCACATAAATTTTAATATTATAAGAAATATATTTTGTCCTAATAGGACATCATCAGTCTTATTCAAATAGAATCTAATTTCAATCGATTAAATAGAAACAAATATCAAATTTCTATCCTCGATAAGCATGCCTCTTTGTCCCCAATGTCCAGAAAGAAAAAAAAAACTTGGTGACAAACCATGGATAACAAAGGGTATTTTGATCTCTATAAAAACAAAAAACAATTTGTTTAGACGTTCTTTTAAAAGTATGGGTGTTGACAAAAAAGCCTTTTATAGAAAATTTCTGAATAAATTGACTCACATGAAATACCATGGTAAACGCAATTACTATGAAAACTTAATCAAGACTAAAAATCAAAACTCTTCTCAAATTTGGTCAATTGTAAAAGAAATTATTGAATGTAAGAAAAATTCAACGAAAAATAAGTAGCCCACTGCATTTTTTCCTATTGAAAATCAAAATCATTCGGTTTTTGAAATGCTAGTGAACGGACGTGACTAAAGCGCAGCGGTGTTAAAAAGCAGCAAGAAATTCTACAGTTGAGACAAAGTGTTCAGTTGCAAAAGAATCTAACAGCAAAAGAATGTCTACTACTGAGGTTACTGACAAATTAAAGCAAGTCTTGTAAGCAGTTGATAAGCTTAATAAAAGAATGGACAACTTATACAGTAAACTTGATGATTTTAACTTGCGCTTAGTCCATCTAGAGGATAAATTCAATGCAAAATTCGAAGAAATAGAAACGTCGTTAAATTCAAAAGCTGATACTGATGATACTGAGGCGGTCTTAGCTACAAAAACTAACTCAACTGATTTCGAAGAAATACATGACAGACTTAAAAAATTAGAAGCACAAGAACGAGAACGTCAAACGCAAGCTTGCCCAAGGAATTCGTAGAAGAGCGCAAAAAGCAAATGCCGGCTTTTAAAGAAGCTCGACTTCAAAGTAAGAAGACCGCCTGGAGAGTAGAGAACGATCACTACGCATTATATATTGACAATCAAAGAGCTCCCTTACCCGTGGACTAACCAAGCATACAGAGTCGACTGAGACATCTAGGCTACGCAAACGTGCTAAATTAATATTAGCTAATTTTTTTTTTTATTATTTTATTTTTTAGTTTATCAGAAACTGAAAGAAGTGTGTGCCTTTTTTGCAAAAAAATTTTTGTTCTTATCTTGGATTGTCTCTTTTTGTTGTATTGTATTATTGCCAATTTATTCAGTGCTGTTTTTTGTCAACCTTGCCTTTTTTGCTAGCGTTCTATGGCACCTGAGATGTTTTTGGATAATGAATCGAGTCAAGTAGCTACCTCTAAAAATAACACTATAAATGAACAAAATGACCTTCCTGAAGTCCTATTTCAAAACTTGTATGACAACGCTAAACCTTGTAAAACGTACAACCTTGAACAGCAGACCTTTGACTATGGCATTTCTTTTTTTTTTCATCCTGCACACCAACATATCTTCACTCCAGACCCATTTCGATGACCTTAAGGAATTTCTATTTAACTTTTCTCATCCGCCTTTTTTAATATTAATATCAGAAACTCGTATTCATTTAAACCCCATTCTCAATATTGGAATACCTAATTACACCTTTATCCATGTCCCATCACCCACTAGAGCAGGGGGAGTCATGGCTTATGTGTCGAAGGAACTAAATTTTACCGTTAACGACAGGTTGTCTCTAAATATAGACGGCTGTGAAGATTTATGGCGCGACGTAGATATTCCTGGCTTAAAGAATAACTATACCTTTGCAGTAATTTATCGACACCCATGGAATAACCATAGCACCTTTCTGGAAGCCTTAGACTCTAATGTGCAAGCTCTTAATAGTAAAGGAAATAAAGCTATGTTACTTGGTGATATAAACATTAACTTAGATTCTGATATTAACGTACCCCATTTGGCTGATTATTCCCACATAATCCAAAGTAGTGCCTTCCTTTCCCTTATCGACAAACCTACACGGATAACTCCTTCTTCTCAAACTGTAATCGATTATATACTAACCAATGACAGTGTATCAACCTTAACTCCTGGTGTTATTAGATATAAACTAGCTGATCATTATCCCACTTTCTGTATCATTTCCAATTCCAATTTCAAATATTCCCGAAAAGAATCCCTTTTCACCTTTCGTAACTTAGCATCAGTCAATCAAAATAATTTTTGCAATGATTTATTCTCTTCTCTCTCGCCATTGCATGATAAATTCACGTTAGCCTGTGGTAATGAACTATCGCCTAATGCATTTAATGATCACTTTACTCAACTAATATATGCAATATCTGCAGTTATTGACTAACACGCTCCCTAGCGAAAAGCCTCGAGAAGGCAAAAACGTGTTCAGCGCAACCCTTGGTTGACCAAAGGAATTTTGACTTCTATCAAACAGAAACAAAAACTTTATCGAACCCACTTTTTAAATGGTGATGCCCTCAGTATTAATCTTTTTAAGACGTATTCTAACAAGCTTACACGAGTAAAAACTCTATCCAAAAAAATGTATTATGATTCTCCCATCAACAAGTATAAAAATAAGCCAAAAGAGCTGTGGAAATTTATCAATTCGGTAATCCCCAACAAACATATAAAAAGTTTGTCAATTCCAAAACTGATTAATGATGGCCTCGTCACCGATGAACTGACTGAAATCTCCGAACAGTTCAATAACTATTTCGTTAAAATTGGAATGACTATAGCTAATAATGTCAACAAATCTGATGATAGTGATTTTAAAACTTATCTCAAGCATTCCATATCGTCCACGATTGTTCTAGATCCTCCCAACCTGTGGAAATTTTTAATGTGATTAACTATTTAAATCCTCATAAAGCAAGTGGTTATGACAATATCTCTGCTTATTTCTTACGATTGGGTAACGAAGCTCTTGCACCTATATTGACAGCTTATTTTACATGGGCTTTTAAAAAGGGACCGGCCGTGAGCTCAGTTGCTAAGCGCACGCTACCGGTGCGGGAGGTCTGGGGTTCGATTCCCGGGCCGGTCAAATCGGCACAGTGTCGCCAACGTCTCGCCACCGTTGCGGCGTTTCTTCGGAGCTGTGTAGCCCAGGCGCTAAGCCGCGGAGATGGGCCCCGCAACTCGTTACATGCTTCGGCGTAATACGGCGAGTATAATGAAGATTTGATTTGATTTTTTGATTTTAAAAAGGGAATCTTTCCATGCACCTTTAAAACCGCTAAAGTAGTTCCCATATTCAAAACCGGCAACAAAAACAGCGTTAATAACTACCGTCCTACCTCCTTACTCCCAAGCCTATCAAAGGTACTAGAAAAGTTAATAAAAATTCGTTTTGTTAAATTTTTCGATAAATACGACATCTTGTGCGATTACCAGTATGGGTTTAGAGAAGGACATAGTGTTCTGCATTCGCTTTTAGATGTTACCTCTTTTGGCTATGATTCTATACAAAATAAAGAAAATATTGCAATGCTGCTCATGGACCTACGTAAAGCCTTTGACACGGTTTCTCATAATATATTGCTTCAAAAATTGTATCATTACGGAATTCGAGGACCTGCCCACAAATTAATTGAAAGTTACCTTACTTCCAGGAAACAATTTGTATCAATGGACAACGTCAACTCTTCTGCTCAATCTATTAACATTGGTGTTCCTCAAGGTTCTATCCTTCGTCCTTTACTCTTCCTCATTTATATCAATGATCTCCCTAATGCAATCTCTTCCAAACCTCGACTCTTTGCAGACGACACCTGTATAATGCTAAATGACTCATCCCTTCCGAATCTTGAGACCAAATGCAATACTGAACTGAATCAACTTAAAAATTGGTGCAATACTAACAAGCTTCAAATAAACCAAAAAAATATAATGTCCTCCTTATCCCCTCGAAACTGAATTCGCCTCCCTTAAATTTGAAGATATATTATGACAAATCCTTAATAGCTTGCCAAGAATCATGTAAATATCCCGGTATGAACTTGGACTCGACACTTTTATTTAAAAATTACATCAAACAAATTAAGGTCAAGGTGGCCAAAGGTGTAGGTATCTTAAGCAAGCTCCGTTTTCTGTTTCCCAAATCCACTCTTCTCCTTCTATATTATGCCCTTGTACATCCGCATTTACTATATGCTCTCCCCCTGTGGGGTTGCACCTATCAAAAATACACACAAAAACTCCAACTCCTTCAAAACAAGGCCATACGGGTTATTTGCAATAGCAATCGTTTTTCTTCAGTTAGACCTTTTTATTTCGAATTAGGCATTTTGAAAATTAATGAACTTTTTAAATTTGAAATTGGTAAACTAATGCACCAACACTCTCATAACCTTCTTCCTCCTGGCATATCCTCTTTATTCACCGATCTCTCCACAATCCATATTAGACAAACAAGATCCCAAACCCAAAAAAGTCTTTACTTACCCAAATTTTCAGCTCAACGTTGTCAAAGGTCTATTAAGTTTCAGGGTACTAAAATCTGGAATTCGTTTTCCCCTGAATTTAAAATCCTCTCGTTTAGAAAATTTAAACCTAAATTCAAAAATCAACTTATAGCTACTTATCACGTGGTCAATTAATCTAAGAAACTAACATCTATACAACTTTCAAAACGTTTATTCCTATAAGTGGATTGTAAGAGCTAATTAAAATTTTAGGGTACCATAAATTTTTATCTCGTTATTTTTAAGCGACCGAATAATGTCTGGGGTGGCTGCTTGACTCGAAGACCTCCCATGGTCACTTCGCTGTCTCCCGTCTCGGCAATATTGTAGCAACTTATTGTTTGTTCATTTGCTAATTTTAAAGTCAAACTGTGTTCTTTCGATTTGTGTAACTTGTGTTCTGTTTTTTTATGTGCTTGGTAAATAAATTACTGCTCTCTCTCTCAGATCCTTAATACCGATTCACAAGTTTTTCGTGACAATTTATGCGAGTAGGCTACTTTGCAAATAGGCGTATAGGCGCAAATATGTCAAAGAATGTCCCACAAAATAGCAATTCCTTCAAAAATTTTACCAACAGTTGCATGCTGATTGACGGTACCTTTTCACAACTTCCTCCAGGTCACCCTTTTTCTGTGCCATTTTTTATTTTCATGCGTTATTTTGACTAATTATAGTTGTCGGTCAGAAAGTTGTGATTGATTGATTCGCAAGTGCCTATTTTAGGCTATCAAAGACGTGCAGGATAGAAGAATTCCAATTGAAATACACCTCCTTCATTCTCTTGCTGCTTTCTCTAACTATGAGTTTCGATGGAGTTTTGCCATTTTTCCACTTTTTCAAACTTACCGGAAAAATAATGTTTTGACCAACCAATCATCTCCGGTCTTTTCGATTATTTAGAGGAAACCTTGTGACATCATAATCCATATATCACAGTGTATTAATGATCATACAGTAGGCCCACTTAACAAAAAAGCATTGTGTCCACAAAAATGTTACTTGCTTTCTGAAGAACATCCGCGCCTGATTACATGCTCTTCGATAATCATCAAATATTCGTTATGCGGTATACATATTCGTTATTCATATGCGGTATTCGTAATTCATATGAGGTATTCTGTATTCGTTATTCGAGGGTTTTTTATCGAATACTGCATGAGCACCATCATAACAAATATCGCATTGGTACCTATTACATGCTCCGTTCGTTACGGAAGGTCTCATTCGATATTTGTTAAGTCAATGGTTTCAACTGGATTTTAATTGTTACGTCATAAAAAAATTACATCGCCTGAGCTGTGTAGTCAAGTTTTTTTCGGTAAAGATAGAATATTCATCGATAGAAGCTATAATTGGGATGTGAGTGCCACCAATGCATGCTATCCCCTCCCATAAATCGACCAACCAGGATAAATTCAGAATTAATTTTTCTTCTTCGGTATGATTTTTTGCAATAAGAAACAATTTTTTAGCCTTCTCAACCGTGCAATATGCGAAAACTTGCGAAGTTTTACGTACATATTAAGCTTTAAAGCTCCAAGAAAGTATTTTGAGCAACTTTGAAAACTACCAAAGTTTTTAAACAAATTATGAAGTTTCCTTCAACGCTCAAATATTTTCTCGACGTCTTTCAAAAATACACCATCTTTTATGATGTCGCATATAACCTAATATCAATTTCATATTTATTCAATCTTATTAATTTTGAAAATTGCTCGTCGGTGTAAGTCACAGCAGTAGGGTTTGAAATTTCGCCAATATCTTCAAACCTGTGTTGTGTACAGTTAAAAGTATAAATCGACCAGTCATTGCATCAAATGAAGTGGGTTGTTACACTTTTCTTTGGAGCTAACCAATCTAAATATTAAACGTTTGCAGGTTGTATTGGGGTTTAAGCATAGGCCTATCGAATGGTTTTTAGAACTCGTTATATTTTCCACAAAACTGACGTGTTTACCGAAAACTTGTCATTCGATATTCACCAAAATTGAGCATGGAATATCAAATTTTGATTTTAAGGAACATGGAATAATTGGTTGGCGGTGCAGAACTTGAGAATAGCTTTGAAAAAAGCTGTTTTCGCGTTAAGCTTCCAGAAACCCTCTGTCATAACTCTTTGAGAGCTTTGAGAAAAGCTGTTGTCCCAGTGTGCGTGACTTTCCCGCCCGCGGTTGAATTTGTTGATGTAACTACCGCTTCGCTGCCGTCCGAAACTGATATTTATGAATCGCCAGACCTTGCTCTCTCATTTCCATTTTGACGCGATTACCCATTGAAGAGTGCGTTACCAAAAGCTTCTGGGACAACAGCTTTTTTCAAAGCTACTCAAAAAGAGTTACTGGGACAACAGCTTTTCTCAAAGAGTTATGACAGAGGGTTTCTTGAAGCCTAACGCGAAAATAGCTTTTTTCAAAGCTATTCTCGAACATGGAATAGCAAATTATCGAATAACGAACGTTTGATATGCGGTAGATTTTGCGTCAACCTTTTCGAGAGTTTACACAAGGTCATTCGTTATTTTTCGACCATGGAACACCAATTTGCGATAAATAACGCATAACGAACATTCGATAAATATCGAACAGCATGTAATAACCCCCCAAATGCTACGTTGCCAATTTTAAATTTTTTGTTTTTGCGATTTGCCAGAAACTAATAACAATTGTTAAACCGGTTGAACTACATGCAGGAAATAAAAGTAAGGATAAGCTCTACCGAGCTGCGTTCATAGTCTAATACAGGGGTGGGCAAACTTTTCGTGCGGAGAGCCGCATTTGAAAAAAATGTTGCAGCGGCGGGCCGCACGCTCTCATTACAGTACAAAAAAGGAAGCTTACACGGTGTGGAATAAAAACGTATTCATAGGCGCTATTAAACACAATTTTGTATTTCACACTCAGCAGGTACGTTTAACGCTACTTTGATTTCTAGCTGTTTCCAATTCCGTATTTTCGGACCCTGGGGTGCATCTGACTATAAGATGCAGTGTCAACAACTGTGTTCTCACGCGATTATTGTCATAAATAAGGCTCTCCGGACTACAAGGTGTAAAAACTCAACGCATTTTCCTCGTGTCGTGTATGATCAAGCAATGGATCAAATAGCGCGTGAGAAACGTACGTTGCAACTTAAGCGCCACGCATGGAACGTGAAGAGACAACTATACTCGTAAAGAGCAACGAACGAGAATAGGTAGGCAGTTGAAAACATGCGCCACACTCTTTGCGACTGATTCGTTGACCTCAAGAACGAGTAGAAGTGGATGCTAATGCGTTGGTCATGCTTATTGCAATAAAACAATTGTTTAAAACTCGATGATGAAGCGCAACGTAATCCACACATTCTGCAAGTGCCTGCGAGGGCGGGCCGCATAATTCAGTCTCGCGGGCCACATGTAGTTTGTCCAGCCCTGGTCTAATAGATAATGACGTTGCTCGCTGTTATTGTAACAATCAAATAAACTAGACTAGAAACCCCTTGCAAATTTTGTAAAAAAGTAACATCTAAGCTGAGATTCCGGACACTGAACACAGACAATGGTTCTACTGTTATCACGAGCGTATTTAGGCAGAGGGGGCATTGTGCCATGGCCCTCCTTTTTTGCCTTCGCCTTTTGGTAAAAAAGAACATAATTAATAGCGCCAAGTGACTGAAATATGCCCGACTTTGTTGATCGTTTTTGTAGCTTATGGCCAGGAGCGAATCCAGGGGAATGGGATGAGGAGCACGTATTTTCCTCACCAGCCGTTTTCAACTATGTTTTTGATAAATACAATTTTTCCATAATTTCGAACCTCTTCAATAACAATAAGCCTTTCATCTTAACGTGCGTTTACCGATACGCGGCAAGCGGCAACGCCACTACCTAATTTTTCGTTTATTTCATTTTGACGTTAAACTGTGGTGCGGCAACGCGATATCAAGGAATTGAACCTGTACAATTTTTACCGCTTCATCGCCCGGTATGAAAAAAATGTTTGAAATAACCTTGACGACGAAAATGAGACAATGCACGTGTGATTGTCACGACATCATCGAACAATCAGCTTGCTTGACGCAGGCTAGCAAATTTTATATCGCGTTAATCGCAGGCCAGTATAGTTTGTAATGGTAATCGCATTGCCGCGTGCTGCGTATCGGTAAACGCACCATTAAGCAAGCATAATTGAAACTGCGCGAACAAAATGCATCATATTTGGTGAAGTAGGACTATTCAAAATTATAGGGTCAAAAAATTTAATCAAAATTTGCCTGAAAAATGTTCAAAAAGCACTAAAATAGCCATTGCAGCATGCAATATTTCAAAATTTTCCTGGGGGAGCATGCTCCCAGACCCCCTAGAGCCTTATCTGTTTCTCAATCTGCTTTAAACTAACTCTGCCGAAAAAAACTGCGCTTGAAAAAAAAAATGTTGAAATTATGCCCCCCTGCTTTCAAAATTTCTTGCTACACCACTTACTGTTAGTAATAATAGATACACTGTGCCTGTACTATTCCTTTGTAATTTTTTTAAATTATTTACCTTAAGAAGTATGTTTGTAGTTTTTTTGAAAATTAGAATTTTTCCTTTTTTTTCTAGGAAGGTGAGAGGTTGTTGTGCTGCACTAATGAGACCATAATAAAGTCGAAACGCGTCGGCAGCTACAAATGAGCGGGTTTCTCCGGGCGTTTGTAGTGATGTGGGCTAGTAAGGCTACCGGTAACGTAGTTGTGAGTTAGAAGTTATAGGCTCTTTCATTAGACATCGTTGTTTATGGCCAGTCGTATTGCTAAACAGAGGGAACAACCAAAAGAAACGAAGTTGAGATGTTCAGTTGAGCAGAGTAAAAAAGAGTCTTTACAGTTTGGAATGAGTCTAGCCTGCATTGACTGTGCGTAGCAGGGCTGACGAAACTTGTTGAAGTCGAAGGATTCGATGAAATTTTTTTACTTTTTGCTCTGATAATTTTGATAAATGATAAATTTGTTCTGATAAATTTTGCTTGTGACAATGGGATCAGTAACATCTTGAAAGGTCAAGCAATCAAAAAATGTTTTCAATTCTTCTGCCAGCATGTTTTCTACTGACGCCAGTGAGAAGTTACGAGCATTTTTTGATAAACTCTTGTATTTTATCACACTTTGTAAGCATTGCTGATGACGTAGGTGCTCCCTGGTGCTCGGCTGACCCCATCTACACCAATCACCCAGTGAACTGTGAAGGTCTGGGCGAAGGACAACTTGGCTGTATGGTCATGGACAAAGACACGGGGATGTGGTCTCAAGCAAAACCAGTTGGTTGCGGCTCCTTGGACTACCGGTATGCAGTTGTTGCTGTTAGTAAGCAGAACCTTTTTTGTATTATTTTACAAAAAAACTGTTTCTGGCTCCTTTTTGGCTCAATTAATCTAAAATCTGTGTTCTCATTGCCGCATATGATTAAGAATTCTACAGAGCAGCGCAGCCGCTAGGTTTATCTTTATCGACGCTAGAGGTCTAGGGTTCGATTACCGGCCCAGTCAAGTCAAGCAAGGTGTTGCCAACGGATCGCCACCGCCGCTACGACGTTTCTGTGTTGTCCAGGCGCTAAACCGCGGAGTTGGGCCCCACCACTCGTTACACGCTTCGACGTAATACCTCGGGTACAATAAAGATTTGGTTTTTGATTTAATTGAGGGTTTCTGCAGTTCAGTATATTGAATCTTTTATTTTAGAATATGTGAGATTCCAAGAGAAGGTTACACTACCTTTCCTAGCATCACCACGACTCCTCATTCTCTTGGAGATTGTGCTCCTGGATGGTTTGGAGACCCGAAGTCTAGTTTCTGTTACCAGGCAAGAATTGTTGCTTCGCAATTTATCGTTTTTTTTCTTGTGTTCGCATTTGCAATCAGGCACGAAATTTTTTTGTGTCTGCATATTTTACTTTTGTTTGTTAATTTATAAAGAACTGTTTAGATACGTCCGCAAAAATAAAGTTACCTTTGATAGCTAGCCAAAAAAAACACTGCGTGCGAACGCATCGAGTGTGTATCAGTGTGTGTGTGTGTGTGTGTGTGTATGTGCGTGTGTATGTGCGTGTGTGTGTATGTGCGTGTGTATGTACGTGCATTTAAATGTGTCAATCGGTAACTCTCCGTATGGGGCGCCGTTGTGGAAAAAACGATTTAGCAAATTTGGTACGAATTTTCAGCAACATTTACACGGTTTCACAGCTATTTAGTTAAAGTGAAGTGAAGTGAACTGCAGCTAAAACGCTTCGAAAAACGCAATGACAACCAAAGTGTAACGACATTTAATAAATAGCAGCGATATTTATTGAATAGCGGCGATATTTAACGAACAGCTGCAACATTCAATAAATAGCAGTGACATTTAATAAATAGCAGCGACGTTTAATAAATAGCAGCGACGTTAAGTTAAAGTGCAGCGAAAAATTAAAGTGCTGCGGTAATTATGCTGATGAGATCAACAGTGGTTCCATTTTCTTCATTTTTCGTAACATCAAATCGCGGTTGTCTGTAGAGTACAGCCACATTGTACTTACATCCTTTCAGTGGACCCACTCTACAAAAAAGCATCGTTACGTATGTTCACAAAAACGCTAAACTTTTTAAGAAGCTTAGATGTTGTGTTGCCATTTTTTATTTTTGTTTTCAAATTTTTTTATGAAATTTGCAAGGAGTTTTTAGTGTACTTGATTGCTAGACTAAATTTGGCAATAAATGAGCTGAGTGAGAAATTTTGGTATGGGGTTATTGATAAAGCAAGTATGGGGGAGTATGGGAAAGAATTGGGGGAGTATAAATGTTACGAAATAGGAAATGGTATTGCTTCGCTGACAAAACGATTGATAAGAAATGAATGGCAAACCATAGGAATTAATTCGTTCTTAGATCTGACCTCACAAAAAAAAAAAAACCTTCTTCACCAAACGAATATAATAATCGACCCAATTTAACTCACTTAGCTACGGTACTCACCGTCAGTGGCGTAGCCAGGGGGACACCGGGGCACTGCCCCCCCCCTTTTTGACGAAGCTTAATTTGAAGTGTAATTAAAACATTCTTATAAAATACCGTAAACTTTGTTTCAAAAGCTCCTTCATCTTTACCGCTTTTTCATTTACGACTAATTTTTGCACCATTTGAATTTCGACATAACTTCTCCACAAAAAGCGCTTATTAAGCATTATTGCATCATAGCAGCGCAATGGGATAAAATATTTAAGTGTAAGTACACAGAAAAGCAAGACTGTATCGCAAAAAGGCAATGGAATGTGGGAGGAGAAGGAAAGAATGTTCAATTAAAAATTATATTAAGAAGAATAGGGACTTTTTCGTTGTGTTTGTTGTTCTATGTGTGTCTTGTTCGTGCATACCATACGGTGACAAAATCGTTGGATTTTCTTATATAATGCCGTGCAGAAAACAGTTCGATTAGAATTAGAGTAGCGATTAGCGAACAAGGATTGCCTGCCTAGGTCTACAGTAAATAATTAACTCATATTCATCCGTATACAGTGGCTTCGTGCCATTGGGGAAAGGGGTCCCGCGCCCCCCAAATTCTCTGAAATGTGTGTTTTTTTATAATTTAAAAAGTTGAATATTAAAATATAAAAAATTTAGCCAGTGCCATTTCGTTTTCATCCTTCAAACTAACCCCATACCCCCTCCCTTTTTCATACTATAAATTCCATTTTTTGTTTTTTAACTGTTGCTTCAATCAATCATTTCGACTCAAGAGTGAAGTTAGTTTATTGATCTGTAGTTAGAATTTAGGAAACATTTTGCATGCGTTGTTAAAGATTATAGCCTATAGAACACACCTATAGACGTGATCCCATCAAACGCGTCTACACTAATAATGATTGCAGCCTCTATCCTTTCATTTATTTTAGCCCAGCTTCTGCTGTGAGACATGGACTACAAAACCATTTTTGTATTGTCTGACACTATAATAGTGACTGCACTCACTGCAGGACACCGGTATGTCTTCTTTCGATAAGAGAGTGTGCTAAAACGAGTGTTTTTTATGTGAAAACCGTAAAAATCTGTTGGCGACTGGGGGCTCCGCCTCCAGACCCCCCTTGCCTATAGTGGCTGGGGCTTCGCCCTTTCCCCCCAGCAATGTCCTCCCCCTTTGTTAAATCGTGGGGCCACACTGATAGCGCATAATATCCGTAATTAAGGAGCGGTTTGCGGTATGAAAATAAATTTTGATTTGTTATCCAAAAATTGGGGCATTACGACATATTTTGGTATCTTTTTCTAACTTTCTTTTTTCGTGATGTTACCGGTACCCAGTGCTAAATGCGGTTTTTACAAAGTTTGTGAACTTGTAATCAGTATCTATTTAAGTTGTTACACGGGCCTCTACAAATTTTTTGGTAGCATGACGCCTCTGTCCCTAAACAAAATAAATACGAATAACTTGAGGCAAAAATCAAAATACGGGAAGACAGCGTGAGCCTAACGCCTTGGCCTGAACTGGCCATGTTTTTGAAGTTCTTGGCCTATTGTGATTTGCCCCCCCTCCTAAATATTCCGCTGGCTACGCCCCTGCTCACCGTACTACTTTTCAATAAACACAAGCATCACTGCTCACTTCAGTAATACCATACAACAAGGGCTATACCCTTCAGCATACAACAAAATTGCTTACTCTACGCACACTAAATCTACACTCGAATAATTATGCTCGAAAATTCACGCTTATTTATACTTTAAATTCAAGTTCGCGAACGTTCTACGACATTCTCCAAAGGAAACAAGAGAAATCACATGACATGCAAAACTCGCACCAAACCACAGTGAACACGATTGCGACGTCAAAGAGAAATCATATGACTAGCAAAAAGTCTCACCAAACCACAGTAAACACAATTGTGACGTCACAAGCACAAATTTTAACCCAGTGCAATTACGAAACGGAAAGATCTGCTCAGAATATTCACGGAAAAATTACGTCAGTATAAAATTATGACTTCATAATGCAATAATCCCACGAATAAAACTTCGTAAAACAACGCATCGGTCTAGATTCTCTAGAACCTACTACAGTAGACAAAGCATTAACAAAAAAACATATTAAACAGTTATATCGTTGCAATAAAGAATTTGGGAAAGCATGGATGGTGGGGTAATTGGGGAATTTTTGGTAGTTTAAGGAGTTGGGTCAATTATATGGGGGGAATATGGAAGGAGTGGGAAAATGTGGCGGAGGAATGGGGAAGTGTGTTGGGATGTGGAGGAGGTGTCGGGAATGTGGGGAAGTATGGGATAGGTGTGGAAGAGTGTTTGAGGTGAGTGTGGAGATTGTGGGGAAGTGGGGAAAATGTGTTGGGATATGAGGAGGTGTGAAGAAGTGTGTGGGAAAGTGTGGGGGGAGCCAACACACGCTTTTACACCTCTCTCTACATCCTCCACACTCACCCGACACCTCTTCCCACTCCCCACACTCACCCAACACCTCTTCCCACACCCCCAAACTCACCTGACACGTCTATCCACACTTTCCCACACTCATTTTCCACCTCCCCACACTTTCTCACATTCCCCCAGACCCCTCACACCTTTCCTCACCTCCCCCAACACCAGGGGCGGATACAAAGGGTTGTGGGGGGTGCATCCCCCCAACCAGCCATTTTCAACAATGCTTT
The DNA here is from genome assembly GCA_964006365.1 of Trididemnum miniatum. Lineage (NCBI taxonomy): Eukaryota > Metazoa > Chordata > Ascidiacea > Aplousobranchia > Didemnidae > Trididemnum > Trididemnum miniatum. Next base: position 33,966,948 of record OZ023234.1, on the reverse strand, counting down.
GGATGAATGAAATTTTTTTATAATTTCAAACCTCTTCATAACAACATGCCTTAGTCGCCTTAAGCACGCATAATCAAAACTGTGCGAACAAAATGCATCATATTTGGTGAAGCACTAAAAGTAGCGACTAAAAATATGAACAAACTTTCCTTAAAAATTGTTCAAAAAGCTCTAAAATGGCCATTACAGTAAGCAAATTTTTAAAATATTCTAGGGTAGCATGCCCCCGGACCCCCTAGAGTCCTTTTGTGACTGAAGTTGCTTAAAATTAATTCTGCCGGAAAAAACTGCGCTTGAAAAAAGTGACGAAACCCTGAAAAAAAAATCCTAATGCGCCCATGACATGAAACATTTTCAATGGGCATATTTTCGCCCGTTTTGGGGTTTAAACGTTTTTATAGCGTCTTTGTATTTAATTACCATTGAACCTAATTCAAAGTTACATCCCCCCCACCAAAACTTTCTGGATCCACTCCTGCCCAGCACTTCCCTACACTCACTCCCCATCCTTCCTCACAACCCCCACGCCTCCTCCACCATTTCCCCATACTCCCCATACTTTATCATTTACTCCATACCAAAATTTCTCACTTTTCTCATTTATTGCCAAGTTAGTCTAACAGTAATGTAGACTAGAAACTCCTTGTAAATTTCATAAAAAAATTTGAAAACAAAAATAAAAAATGGCAACACAACATTTAAGCTGTGATTTTCGTTCAAGACACTGAGCACAGAGAGTGGTTCCACTATTAGTAATATGGATACACTCAGTGGCGGATCCAGGGGGATGTGGGGAATGCACCCCCCCCCCACCAGCCAATTTCATCAAAGTTTTTGATGAATAAAATTTTTCCATAATTTCAAACTTCTTCGATTCGACAATAATTCTTACGCCTTAAGGTGTGTTTACACAGAATGCAATAAGACTTTTCGTACGTAAGGTAACATAGGCCACGAAACAGTGAGAAGTTATGACGTAAAACTACGTCACTTTGCACGCCATTATAGAAAACAATCGTAAGGTGCTTTACAAAATAACCGATAAAAAGCAAAGCTGTTGGGGTTCGAGTAGTGCGAAAATATTTCCATCAACTTCTTACGTCAAAAAATGGATAAAATTTCGTACGACAACAAATCGGATTAAAATCGCAGTTAGTGCAAACAGGCCTTCAGCTACGCATAAATTGAAAATGTGCGAAAAAACGCAATGTATTTGGTGAAGGACTAATTAGGGGCAAATGGACAAAATTTGCGTTACAAAGTACTCGAAAAGCGCTAAAATGCCCATTACAGTACGTAAATTTTTAAAAATTTTCCGGGAGAGCATGCCCCCGGACCCCCCTAGAATCGTTTTTGTTTTCCTATTTGCTTCAAATTTAACTTTGCTAGAAAAAATACGCTTAAAAAATGTCAAATTTTGGTGCTAAAAGGTTCTAAATATACTCCCTTCAAATGGACACATTTTCTAAAAAGAACTTCTTGACGCTCTTTTTCGGGTTTGACATCTTTGCATTCAGGTAACATTCAACCTAATTCAAAACTGCATCTCTCCCCACCAAAATTTTCTGGATCCACCCCTGGATACACTGTGTCGACAGTAATTCAAGTTTGGGTATATAAATATCAAACTTTTCACAATCGATTTTAAGATTACACTAAATGGAAACACTGTTGATCTCATTAGCATACTACCGCAGCACTTTAATTTTTCGCTGCACTTCAGCTAAACGTCGCTGCTATTTATTAAATGTCGCTGCTGTTTATTAAATATCACTGCGTTTTATTAAATGAGGCTGCTGTGTATTAAATATCGCCGTTATTTAATGAATGTCGCGTTATTTATTAAATATCGCCGCTATTCAATAAATATCGCTGCTATTTATTAAATGTCGTTACACTTTGGTTGTCATTGCGTTTTTCGAAGCGTTTTAGCTGCATTTCACTTCACTTTAACTAAATAGCTGTGAAACCGTGTAAATGTTGCTGAAAATTCGTACCAAATTTGCTAAATCGTTTTTTCCACAACGGCGCCCCATATATCTGACATAATCGTAGAAAAGGAGAAATTGTAGAGCACAGGACAAATTTTGACAATAGCATCTGCGGTAAAAGTAACACTATTTAGAAGCTCATGAGTTGATTAAATACTCTGGGATATGACGAACTTGTTTGTGTGTTTTTGAACGTGGTTGACTGCTTGTATAAAAATATTGTTTAGTAGTAGTGGCAATGTCTTGTATTTCCGCACCGCCAACACAACAAACGAATATGATGAGAGTAAAATCCTGCCCAGTCCGACCACAGGCTTAAAAATAATCAGTACAATGAGGAGTCCAATCATTTGATAACCCGAGAGCTCAACCGTTTCAGCTGGCTAGCATGTGATGTCCAGGGTGGCAAGAGCTAAAGGGAGGGAGCCTAAGTTATTGTAAGAAACAAAAAAATAAAATAAAAAAACTTTTAATTAACCACGAGTTAAAAATAAAAAACTTGTGACTAACTGACTGACTTTTTTGGATGTGCTTATCCTTTGTGAGTCGAGGGGCAGCAGCTCGAGTTGGAGCCTTTAAACATCTTGATCCTCTGCGACGATGCTCTGGTGGAATGCCGAGGCGGGATCAATTAAGATCTTCAACGTGATCTTGCCATCGACTTTTGGGACGACCTCTAGGCCTTCGACCAACCGGTGTTAAACACAGCATTTTTTGGCTGTTCTTCCGTGGGACATTCGTGTCACATGTCCATACCAGCGCAGTTAAAAAGCTGTGTATTTAGAAATATTATTTTTTGCAGATCAATGAGAAACAAACAATAACGGAGCGGTTGTCATGGGAACAAGCGAAGTTGAATTGCGAGTCTCAAGGAGCAAACTTGGTCAGCATCCACAGCAGCAACGAGGAACTCATCATCAGCAGCGGAGTTGTGTAAGTTAACTAGCATGAAAAATTTCAAGAAAGTTTTATAACTTGCACAATGAGAAATCGGAATACAGCGGAATGTGGGACGAAAATAGCTTAAGGAGTAAAAATAAAACCACAGTGATTCTTAAAACTGGACGTTTCGACAGCACCTCCATGTTAAATACATTGCTGTAGGCGCGGGAGGTCTTTGAATCGAATTCCAGGCCGGTCAAAACGGATAGAGTCGCCAACAGCTCGCCTCAACTACCATGTTTATTCGGAGCTGTGTTTTCCAGGCGCTATGCCGCGGAAATGAATACGCCACTTGTTACACGCATTTGCGTAACCGCTATGCCGCAGAGATGGATCCGCCACTCGTTACACGAATCAGTGGTAACACAGCTATGCCGCGGGGATGGATCCGCCACTCGTTACACGCATCTGCGTAACCGCTATGCCGCGGGGATGGATCCGCCACTCGTTACACGCATCTGCGTAACCGCTATGCTGCGGAGATAGATCCGCCACTCGTTACACGAATCAGCGTAACACCGCTATGCCGCGGGGATGGATCCGCCACTCGTTACACGAATCTGCGTAATACCGCTATGCGGCGGGGATGGATCCGCCACTCGTTACACGAATCAGCGTAATACCGCTATGCGGCGGGGATAGATCCGCCACTCGTTACACGAATCAGCGTAATACCGCTATGCGGCGGGGATGGATCCGCCACTCGTTACACGAATCAGCGTAATACCGCTATGCGGCGGGGATTGATCCGCCACTCGTTACACGAATCTGCGTAACACCGCGAGTATAATGAAGATTTTTTTGAAGTTCCGTTTGTGCTACCTGTAACTGCTGTGCACATTTTTGATTATTTCTTTTAGAGGACACGATGAGTACGAGTTTTGGATTGGTTTAAAACGGCAACCGGATGGTGTTTATGGTTGGTCCGATAAAACACCAATTTCATACACAAACTGGGTGAGAATCTTTTGGACGTTCAATGTAATTTTATATGAATTATTAAACGCAAACTGCCTCAGCGGTTGAACGGCAAGGTCATTATCGCTTGTTTCACGTTCATCAATGGGATTTTTCATGGTATTTGTTTCTGCTTAGGACATTTTTAACGAGTAGATTATCAACTGGAAAACGTTGAATTAACGGCAATTCTTCATTACAAACATTTAGGCGGACACCGAACCGAACAACCACAATGGACGCGAGAACTGCGCCGAAGCTCGTTTCTACACCGACGATTATTCGTGGAATGATTTGAATTGTGACGCAGCAAGGAACTGGATATGTAAGATTCAACGAGGTGCGCCCGATTTTGCAAAAATGTTCTGTTCTGTGCGGAAAACAGAATGTTTTAATAATTCAGTGTTTCACAGGTAAAGAAATTCGACCGCCGGTCACCGTCCCCACTGGAACAATCTGTGAGTGTTGCACTTTGTTTAAAATTGATTTGCAAATGGCAAGGTTTGCAATCCAAATCTTGCCGACTTTTAATTTTGAAACTAACTCGCGAAGACGAAACGAATTCCATTCGCCTGATCTATCGCTGATGAATTTGACCATTGCAAGGCACACAAGACAAACAAAAGATCACTTTGCATTTATTCATTTGTAGTAGGTGTATTTACCCAACCAAAACTTGATCAACTAATAAGTTTTTACAATTTTTTGAGTACATGTGTATACTCAGGATTGGAAATCCGTGGACTTTTCATGTGACCATGAAACGCTTGCATCAAGATAACTTTTTTGAACTTTTGGACGGCTAAAAGTGGACATGTGGACAGAATAAACTATTTCAATTTCCATGCGCATCAAATTCTGATTAATATGTGTCGGGTTATGCAACGTATCTCCTAAAACATGAAAATTACAACTAATATTCCACAAATTCTATCGACAAAAATGTTTTATGTCGATGAGCAGTAGCGGGTTTAGGAGAGGGAAGCGTTGTAGGGTGGCCCTCTCCTTTTAGTTTATGGTCTCTTATTTTAAAATTTTTATCTAAGTCACTGCCCAGGGGCAAAACGTATCACGGTCAGTTAAGGCTACAACATTTTCTGTTTAACCAATTCATTGTTACAGCCCCTGGTATTTGCGGTAGTGACGTTGATTGGGTTGCGTACACTAGTTCGACGTCAGGCGTACAAAAATGCTACCATTTCGGAACAACACCTTTGAAGAGTTGGTACAATTCAAACCTGCGGTGCAGGGAGTTAGGAGGAACTTTAGTTTCCATTTCAAGTGTGGATGAGCAAGAATTCATTACTGGAAGGGTGAGCTGGGAGAAACATCAATTTTATTTCAAACACTACACCGGCCCTTTAGCTCAGTTAAACACATCGCTATCAGTGCGGAAGGTCGGGTCTTCGATTCCCGGGCCGGTCAAATCGCACACGGTCGCCAACGGCTCGCCACCTCTGCGACGTTTCTGCGGAGTTGTGTTGCCCAGGCGTTGAGCCGCAGAGATGTACCCGCCACTCGTGCCACGCTTCGGCGTAATATCGCGTGTAGAATGAAGATTTGATCAACAAATGTGTTTGCAGACTTCAAAAAGTGGCATTTCAAGTTTGTGGATCGGGTTGTTTCAAGACACCATGAATGGGCCGTACTTGTGGGTGGATGGGTCTCCTCTTGTGTTCACTAACTGGATGGGAGGAGGACAACCAGACAATAATTTTGGACAAGAATTATGTGCCAACCTTGCTGCTAACTTAGGTGGACAATCGTTTGCTTAATAAACTGTTTATTTCTTTCGTTTATAAAAGTATCTTCGTTTTTTCACTGACTTTACTGCTTGTTTAAGATAGTAATTGCATCATAAAATTTTATGCAACACAAATTTGAAATGTTAGTTCAGAATCACGTGATTATCTCACGCCTGTATCACCTTGAAGAAAACTAAGCAGTGATGAGTTTGAAGCAGCGGTATGCGGATTCGAACTCGCTCATTCTTGTCAAAATCGAACTTGAACTTGAAAAGCAAACATCCCTGAACTTGAACTCGAAAAACGTTGATTGATTTTTGAGCTGATCCTAAACCCAATGAAAACAATTTGAACTTGGTGCATACCCGGTGAAAATTACATTACTCGAACTCGATGAAATTGCGAGGTCACGTTCCTGCTTTGAACAACGCAAAAGCATATTGACATTAGAAAACATGAAAGCAGTTTAGTTTGTTATATTAACTTCAGAGACAGATATTTGCGTCATTTTGAGGAATTCTAAAAATGTTAACATATTCATTGCGATGACGTAATGACAGCCAAGTGACTGTCTAGTAAAAATCGAAAATAACTGCTTATTTTTATTCACATCTCACATCTCACTTTTATCCACATCTCAAGCTCGTCTGTTTGTTTGCAGGTTTGTGGGCGGATGCAAACTGCGGAGTTACTGAAGGATATATTTGTCAAAAATATCCAGGAGCCAAACCCGCGACTCCCCAGCCCACCTCTGTAATACCCGGAGGATGCCCAGTGGTAAGTTTTCAAATCTATCAATTTACTCCCACATTCTTGTAAATTATTTTGATTGTGAACTATTGCAACTGATTATATGGAAGAATGGTAAAAACGTCTGCCTCTGGATTGGTAGACTCGGGTTTGAGTCCAGCTGTCCGAGTTGTAGGAGCTTCTGCTTCTAGAGCTGTAGACTCGGGTTTGATCCTGAGTCGGGTCAAGTTAATCACTTTAAAATGTGGTATTCACAGCTTCCCTGCTTGACGCTTAGCATTAAAGGGACAGTGTGGAGAACAAGCTGGCAAGTTTACTTGTTGTACCGTTGGGAAAAGCACTTAGCGGAATTTCCCCAGTTTGGTGAGGTAGACAGATGGCTGGAAACTCTTTAAAGGGGGGTGTAACGTAAATTTGAACTGCCTTTTTTCGACAGCTTAAGCAAGTAAACTGTGCTGACATGCATTTTACGCAAAAATTTCAACAAAATAATCACTCGTTTTCATTTTATGGGCCATTTTATACCTGACCTTTAGCGCATAATTTTTTACTACAGGAAGAATCGTCTGACGTCAGTTTGGGCTGCTGTGATGTAAACAATTGGATTTTAGCACAACAAAATTGTATGTGCGCGCTCATGCGCATGTTTTGCAATGTTCGTGTGTGTCGCGTGTGCGTTTACTGCTTGTATTTAATTGAACCAGCTGACCATGAGCAGAGTCAGACTGTGAGCAGACACTCACAGCACAGTATAAGCTAAGTTGCAATGAAGTCACTGCAGACTTGCAGTGTTTATTGCTTACGCGTTGGTCTTTTTATAGAGGTTGTCGCCAACCGGGGTTCCACTGTGAATTGCAAAATTTACATATTTAGTTTTTTCGATTGGTAAACCGTGAGAAATGCTGGGGTGTAGTAAGACCAGTCAATTTCACCCATTCTTATCTCTTGTTGTGTTTTGATGTCTTCTATTTCTTCACTCACTTACCACAAAATGGCTACACTGGGGTTGGCAGCACTTCGGTAAATTACAGTTCCACCAGCAGAGAAGAAAGTAGCTAAACTGGGAAAGTTAGGCAATTTTCCCGTCGATGCCAGCTGCCGCATATTCATTACGTAAACACGGAAGCTTCCCACTGTTTTGAACTCGAGCAGGGAAACTGTGAATGCGATACTTTTTTATGACTGGACCAGAACCTTTGCGCCGGTTTGCCGTACCTCACACAGCAAGAGCGAATATCTTTGAATCTCCCTCGATTTTTGTACTTGCTACAGGGACAGGCCTTACAAGAGGATCCAAATATGCCATACGGATTCTAGAATTTTTAGCTGAAGTTTGTTATTTTGAGTACGGGAAGGACGTAAAAACATAATTCAGTCGTTAGTTTTAGGTCGCCTTCGAAAAATGTCGATTTGCAAAAACCTTGTTTAAAGCGTACGCGTCATTTGACAAAAATTTTGCAATGGTGGATTGGCAAATTTTATCAATGAATGCAACGTCTCAATTAACATTGTTTCGTCATAGCAGCCTAAACTGACGTCAAAAAACATTTTTTACTCCGAAAATTGGCTGTTTTTTCAAAGCTCAATATCTCAAAAAGTACCGGTAGTAATTTTTTTGTCAAAATGGTTGCATTTCGTAGAGACAAATAATTTTTTCATTTTACACAAAAAACATGAAAATTTTCGGTTTTCGTTGCAACCCCTTTTAAGCGAGCTCGCTATAGCGCTTTGATTGCTTTTTCGTAAAAGGAGGATAAATATACAACCAAATACATATATTAACAGGTGATTTGCGGTACAAAATTTTGATATTGCAAGGTAAAGTAATTTCATCGCGATTCTTTTTGTCTGACACTCATCAGGAGAAAATCGTCAGAAAGGGAGAAGAAATGCAACTCGTTATATATCAAAGAGAGGAAAAGCAGGAAGCGCGCTAATTGGCTGGTATCGATGACGAAGTCAACCGGATTTTTCGACGATGAGCCAATCAGCGGAACTGACTAGTTTTGGAAGCATAAACAAATTCTTTTTGCCTGCACAGGACGGGGTCCGATGTTTTGATAAAAGTAGCTTCTAGAACAGAAAGGTGGAAGCTGGAGCGACTTGTGGCGAAAATGCGGAATCGATCTGCGTGATAATGCTCGGCACATGAAGAATTTTGGAGAAGATGGAGTCCGATTGTTGAATCACATGCCGTTATAAAGATAGGTTGCATGCAAGCCCGTGGTGGAAGCGTGCGTTTCTGGGTTGAACTTGCGTTTCTGATTGACACGATCGTAGAGTGAGTCAGCAGCAAAAATTTGGATCGTCTCAACTAGTGGGACGTTGGTAAAGAGAGCGGATATGTCAAACGAGCACATGAAGATGGAGAAAGTTTGCTAGCTAGAAGAGCGGATGGCATCGACAAAAAAAAGAATCCTGGATGCAGTGAGAGGAGTATAGAAATAGGACAGGTTGGAGACCAGAAGTGAGCCATTTGGCTAGCTGATGTTGAGCTGAGCTAGTCATAGCTGGGATAGGTCGAAAAGGTACGTCCTTCTTGTGAATTTTTGGTGAGCCATACATGCGCTGTCGTTGGGAAGCAGTATAGGCCTGATAATTTCATAGACTCCTGTGGGTAGAAGATCATCTTTATGCATTTGCAGTAGTCGACGTTGAATTTTCGACTCGATTTTGCCGGTTTTATCATTGTCTGAAGCGGGACTAAGACAACAAAATTTAGATTGATCGTTTAGGATAGCTTCCATTTTCGACCCATACTCCTTTTTTGTTTATGATCACCTCGCCCGATCCTTTATCTGGTTTGGTAATGAGGTTGACCTGACTGGAACGGAGCGACTTAACGGCCTGTAAGCATTCTTTCTTCATAAGAAAGTTTCCGGTGTCCACCGGAGCGCCACAATATGCGCGAACCAGATCGCACAGTCTAGCTTTTAGTGCAGAGAGATTTTCAGTAGACTGTGATGTAACAGCTGACCGAGCAAGACTTCAAACTCAGCAAAAACTTCTTCGCGTTGGACGGCAGTAGGTGAGAGGCAAAAGTAGACTTCCTGCGACAATACAAACTCTTCTGTGTTGGAGAGTTGATAGTTTGAAAGATTGTTTATGTTAGACTTGTCCGGACTAGATTTATTGCCAAAGTGCCGTCGCTTAGGAAGCTAAGCTTGCAGTCGTATTTGCTTTGAGTTTCTTTTGCCTTGCCCTTGTCGATGATGGAAACGTTGCGACAAAATCAAAGAAAGACAAGAACGCTATGTTTTTTTGACCAGAGACTTCGGCAGTAGTTTATACGATTTGTGGCAAGAGCACAATTTTTCCAAAGGTCATCCTTTATAAAAGCACGTACGTTTCATTGTAGGGCTACATTTCACGCGTGCTTTTTTGATGCGATCGTAAATGGTTTTTGGCGCCACTCTTTCACCAATGCAAGTCTTTAGAAAGACTGTTGAAAAATGAAGATACTTAAGTTTTTCACGAATTTTGATAAGCTTGTTAAGGATTTTGATTTGCTGATCGTTGTACCGTCTTCGGAAATATTTAAACAGGTGATTTGCGGTACTAAGTTTTAATATTGCAAGGTAAAGTAATTTCATTTCGAAGCTTTTTGTCTGACACTTACCAGGAGAAGAATTTGTTAATGCTTTCAAAACTAGTCAGTTCCGCTGATTGGCTTGTCGTCGAAACATTCGGTTGACTTCGTCATCGATACCAGCCAATCAGCGCGCTCCCTGCTTTCCCTCCCTTCGCTATACAACGAGTTGCATTTCCAGTTCTCTACCTTTCTGACGATTTTCTCGAGTGTCAGACAAAAAGATTCGACACGAAATTACTTTACCTTGCAATATTAATTACAAACACAGGTCAGATCAAATTTAAATACAAGTCCAAATCCTAATACAAATCGCATCAAATCCAAAATTCACAGCTACCCTTCTTGATGTGAAGACCAACCGGCGAGTTATCTTGTTGCGTCGTTGGGAAAGGCACTTCACGTTTTTTTTTCATCTCAGGGTAGCGGACAGATGGCTGGCAACTCGCACAACCACAGTGTTGTCACTGACTCGCCATTTTAAGACTTCGGGGGCGCGGGGCTGTTTTCCGAAGCAGCCTTTTGTTGGAGGCCTGGTTTTGACGTTAACAACCGGGGGGCCCTATCATGATGGGCTGATTATAGCCTTCCATTAATCGCTGTAAACCAATCGTGCAGCGTGCTGTGTAGCGTTGCTGCCTCGTGGCGTCGCTGGGGATCGCTAGCCACATGGAGTATGTAATAGTTGCTGTACATAGTGAATGATGTCTAAAAATGCGCCGATGTGTAAATGCTAGTGCAAGTGCTCAGATGGCCGAGTGGTGAGAGCTTCCGCCCCGGGAGCTAAGGCTTGGGTTTAATTCCGAGTCGGTTCAAACCAATGACTTTAAAAGTGGTATTCACAGCTTCCCTGCTTGGAAGGGACAGAGTGAAGAACCAGCTGGCAAGTTTACTTGTTGTGCCGTTGGGAAAGGCACTTAGCGGGATTCCACCATCTTAGTGTGGTAGACAGATGGCTGGCAACTCCTAAGCGAGCTCGTATAGCGCATCGGTTGCTTTCTCGTGATAGGAGCATAAGTATGCAACTAAATACAAAAAACAAAAGAAAAATGTTGGGATCATGAATACATTTACCAAACATTTAATGCTAAGGAACATATGTTTGAATTTGTATCTCTGGGCATAACTAAGCAAGTTATGCACTTGTAAAAGTCAAGGCAACGTGGCCGAGTGGTTCGGGGCATTGTTTATACAACCGCCATGATCGCAAGGTTGATGGTTCAACTTTCACCCAAGCCTCGTGGTTGCGTCCTTGGGTAAGGTGCTTTACGATAATTATCTTTGCTTGATGGAATCTAGCAAGCAACAAATTAAAGAAGGAAACAAGTACAACTTCTAAGCGAGTCTGGATTCGTCCCATGCATCGCTCTTACGGCACTTTTTCGTAGCAGGAGGATAACAATGAAAAAATGTTCATCATTTACAAATGAGAAAATTCGATATATTTTTAGGGATGGATGGGATACGGGAGCAAATGCTTTCTCGAGGTCGGATTCACGGACCCATCATTGAAAGATACATGGGAAAATGCCGAAGCTTACTGCCAGCAACAAAGTGGCAACCTGGCATCAGTTCCTAATTATTATTACAACGGTAAATAATTTGAACGCAACTGAAAGTGTTTAGCATTCGGATTACAGAGTTTGTTTCTCGTGCGACTGTTTAAATCATCGTGATCATGTTTAATTAAAATTTGAATAGTTTCTATGTGTTCATGGTGATGAGTGGCTGGTTAGCTTCGCTCCACGGAAAATTTTCAAGTTTATTTCCAGATCAGTAAAATTCATTGCTTTTGCTTCTTCTCTATAGTATTTAAGCGAGATGGTCTAGTGGTAAGAGCGTCCGTCTTTACCGCTGTAGACTCGGGTTTGATTCCTAGTCGGGTCAAACCAGACTTTAAAATTGGTATTCACAGCTTTCCTTGACGCTCAGTATTAAAGGGACAGTGTGGAGAACAAGCCGGCAAGTTTACTTGTTGTGCCGTTGGGAAAGGCACTTACGGGATTCCCCAATCTTGGTGTGGTATACAGATGGCCGGCAACTCCTAAGCGAGCTCGTTATAGCGCTTTCATTGCTTTTTCATAATTGAATAAATACACTACTACACAAATAATAAAAACTCTTTATGACAAAATGTATTTTTCTACATTGCAGTTTTGTTTTATTTCAGCATTCCTCACTTCCCAACTTTTCGCTGCATCCTCCAACATCTGGATCGGCCTTAATTCGCGCGGGACCGACCTCACTTTTAAGTGGTCCGATAACGAGGACACCTCGTTTGTGAACTGGGCGGCCGGGGAGCCAAACAACTTCGATGGGGTAAATATTTGGAACGATTTTACGTAGAGTTTTGTTTATTTAACTCCCCTTAGGGTCCTTTCACGCGGGCGACCACTGTCGCGCGTCTTCACTTTTTTGAAGGTATTTTTGAAGACGCGCGTCTTCATTAGTAGGTTTCACACGAGCGACTGTAGTCGCGCAACCTAAACTTTTTTAGGTAGACTAAATCTTGATTGAATTAATGAATGACCTTAGACGCTGAAGATGCAACTGCTATTGCATTTTTACTTGCAAAATTGCGGAAAGCTAAGCAAAAAAAAAAAAGAAAAGGCAAAGGAAGCTTTGGATTCATCCGTCACTGCAAGACCGATCTGAAAAAAGATTGTTCATTACTCTCTACGCTGATCTTAGATTGAACCCAGATTAGTTTTTAGCATTTGCACGCATGAGTTTGACTTCATTTGATGAGCTTATTCAGAGCTTGAAATCTCGTTTTATGGGAAACGATACAACTAAAACTATGCGCAAGAAAGAGCATATCGCCCGCAGAAAAAGTTTTGGTCACTCCAAAGTATGCCCGTGGCTCTGTGGGATTTATGGCGAACATAACACTAAAAGCACATGTTTTATGCGAAATAAACGAAATTAAATTCCAATACTCTATCAATACTAGGCTTAGTCAACACATAGAGCTCGAACAAGCTAGGGTCAAGTTATAAATTTTTGATTAATTTAGCTTGCATAACAAATCACAATATTGACCTGAAGAGGATCAAAGTACTGCCGCAAACATTTGTATTGCCGATTTAAATTTGAGCAAAAATTCGTCCATTGTGAAAAATTTGTAACTTTGCTAAAACATGCATCAAGCTGTGTGGTTGCTGTGCTATTTCTTGCAACTACTATAATTCATGTGAAATTCGTTAGTCCAGCGGCGAACCACTGCAACTAGACAAACTGTGTCAATAAAATGACATAAATTTTCACTGGAGCTACAACATACCTATGTTTCGTTTTTTTCCTGCAGAGAGTTGGCATCATTTGATGCAAAAACATTGCATACCTCATATTGGCATAAGCAGGATCAGACAAACCCCACAATTGCTCCTCTGCATGAATTAGCAGCTCAACATCAATTTCTGTGTCCATAGTCTGTATGGCTTATGGTATGATACCTCTATAGCAGAGGTGGGAACCTGCGGCCCGCGAGCTACATGCGGCCGGCTTGAGTTTTGAATGCGGCCCGCGAGCTACATGCGGCCGACTTGAGTTTTGCATGCGGCCCGCGGCATAGCTTTGTTATGTGAACAACACACCAGTTGAATAGAAAAGATTCATTTTTCTCAGAAACTGCTTCACATATTTGTGACATAAAAACTGCGCAAAAGTTTCTGATTTTACGGTCATCAAATCAAATCAAATTCAATTTTATTTCAGCGCTCTTACGTCAAATCAAAGAGACAGTAGTTGGCAAGATTAAATAACTGCGCTGTAGGATGCAACGAAAGAGCAAAGCACTCACCTGGTCTGTTGCATTCTCACGTTGATGAGAAAAGAGAATATTTATAATAATACAAACGAAACAAAAGCTTGAGCAAAGAAAGGTTATCCTTGTCTATTTACAATATTTACACAGTCACAACTGTGACGTAAAAGCATCGATTGACAAGGTACAGCCAGTGGTGTAAAAAGTATTTTGAAACAGTACTTAAGTAAGAGTATTGTTACTGACGGCAAAACTACTCGAAGTAAAACAGAAAGTATTGACTGAAAAAAGCACTTAAGTAAAAGTAAAAAAGTAGGGGAGAGTCGGGTAAGTTGGACAAAAAAGTGTATATGTTTGAATAACTTTTGAACAACTGCAAAATAAATTACTGTAGGTGCACTACAGGGCAGTAAATTTATCCGTCTTTTTTTATACAGCTTATTATCCTAAAATATTCAAAATTTCGCCTTTAAAATTTCATTTCAAAAAAGGTCCTCAAATTGTCCAACTTACCCACAGTGGAGGGTAAGTTGGACAATAGGGTGGGGTAATTTGGACATGCTTTTAAATGAAATGAAATATAAATTATGAAGACATTACTTTTCATCACGAGCTCTTTTACCCAAACTGGAAAAAGCTTCAACACGTTTTATTAAAATAACACTCTATAACGCGTTCACGCAGCTTATTGGCATTGGATTTCCCTTTGTTTTTCATCGTACTTTAATGATGGTAAAATGTCAGTTTAGATTCGTATTTGTAGGGTCATTTTAATTAAATACAGGCCTGCTAGGTCAGGAGTGGCCAACCTTTTCAGGCTCGGGATCGAATTTCGGTAAAATCGGAAGGGTGAGAGCTACTGATCATGGGAATTCCGCAGTTCGCCAACAAAAATGCGGTAAAGAGCAAAAAAACGTCTTCACGGCCCGGACGCGTTTGAAGAGCAAAAAAAGTCTTCACGGCCCGGACGAGTTACGTGAACTGGAAATGCTGTTGCCCATACACGTCATGCAAATGCTAAATCCCGATTCGGCACGCGATCGACTGCCAGGCATGCAAAGATCGACCGGTGGATCGCGATCGACTGGTTGGCCACCCATGTTATAAATAACCCATAATGACACTGCTTGAATCGCTTGCATCCTTCAGTTTTTGCAAATAGCGATGGAATGAAGATCGCTTTAGCCCGCATCAGACATCATTTTGCAAGCTTTGTGCTTATTTATGCCTGAATCCACCAGCTTCTTTGCCTCTTCGTACGTGGCAACTGATACCTCGCCTCGAGCCCTCTATCAGGTTTCTTCCTTTTCCTGTAGGAAACCATCTCTCATTAGCAAAAACTACAGCTTATGAACTGTTTAGGCAAGATAAAATTTGTAAATAGTAATATTTCTGGCACTGAAAATAACTTACATAGTAAAAAGCAAATCAAGGGAAATATAATAACCTAATTACTACCAGATAGTGAAATTGTCGGACGTCATTATTCATGCACTGTGTAGTGACAATCAACAAAATTTTAGGTCACAATACCTGATCGCAGTGGTCGGCGACCTTTTTTTAACGCGGCCCAGATCACCCTTTCAATAGCTATTGAAGGCCCTCTACACTGTACAGCACAGTAGCCTACATCAACAGGAGATGCATGGGCCAACATGGTGGCAATCAAAACATCAACGCTTGTCATTCTATCGTACGGTTTTTCAAACGAAAAGTCTACTACGCTTTGATGCTAAGTATTTCACTCGTACAATAGGCCTATGTAATCCCAATGTAAAAACAAATACATACATATTCATGTCATAGCACAATAACATTGAGAGAAAAAAAATAAAAAAAATAAAAATAAAATAAAGAAATGAATAACTATTAGTATGAAACATTGTTTAATGGCGAATAAGCTGAGAGCCACTCACTACGGATGCATGATGAATCACCAACAAAATTAGTTTTCTAGTATTGCATTCTTAGATACTCTTTGTACTTTCTAGCAAAATGTATGTAAAGAATATTTCTTAGGAGCAAGAATGTTTAATAAATTTGCGACGAAATGTTGCATATTTTTATGGCAAAATTTACAAATTTAAAGTAAATGTAGCCCGCTGAAAACACAACGCAAATGCAATCAATGTGACCCGCTGTGTTTCGCCACCCCTGATCTATAGTCAATAAAACCGGTAGTCTAAACTGCAGTCGCTTAAAAACCCGCGTCTCGTGTGAAACGTTCCATTCATTCACATTCAATTTCATGGTCGCGCGTCCAAACTAGTCGCGTGATCACGCGACCAAGATTTCTGTCGCGCGACCAAATGCGCGACTGCGATCACGTGTGAAAAGCTCCATTTAAAGCAATGCAATGGTGTGGTCGCGCGTCTTCACTTTTTTGCAGTCGCGTGACTGTGGTCGCTCGTGTGAAAGGGCCTTTAGTGAGGAATATCAGCTAATAAATTCTGAATAAAAAACCATGAAACAATAAAACGTCAGTAAATATTCAAATACCACTTCGTATTGTCTGCTGTTATATTCTGAGCCTAAAGTTAAATATCTGCACATGGGACAGTATATATGGTTTGATTTCAAGTCAGATTGAGATGAAGCAAAAGACTTAAAAATGAATGTTCACATCTTTCTTGCTTCAATTTCAGCAGCATCCTGCTTTCTTTTTCATTTAGACAAATACCCTAATGCAACCACAACACAGGTCGCTAAAATTCCTCAGCATTTAGTTTCACTTTACAAAAACTATTGTGTTCCGTTCATATGACAATTGACGGGCACTAGGTGGAGCGCTAATAAAGCTGCTTTAAACAGCAATGAACCAGATTCGGTGTTGGATGGAGATAATCCCACAACACTTCCAATTCTCGTCCCATAGGAATACCGAAGTTGTTTGCGTCCTACTTTCCTGCAGCCACAAGCATCCAACCGCTAAGTTTTGTCGCGAATGATTTTCTTTTGCTCTAACTCGCCTGGCAATTTTAAGCTCTGCTCCTTGAGAAACTTTGTCCAGTAATAGGGCAGCACGTCGGGCGAGTAAACTCCAAACAGGCATTGCTGCCGGCACTAGCGTAGCGAGGTGGGGGGTTTTTGAGAATGACATCACATATACAGAGGCGGATCCAGAAAGTTTTGGTGGGTAGATCTAATTTTGAATCAGTTTGAATGTTAACTAAATGTAAAAACGTTTAGACCGGGAATCGGGCGTAAATAAGCCTTTTGAAAATGTTTTCTTGTCAGGGGCCTATTCAGAATTTTTTTCTGGAAGGGGGCACCAATTTTCGTGTAGCGTATTTTTTTCGACAAATTTAATTTTAAGCAACTTAAGACACAAATACGACTCTAGGGGGGTACGCGGGCATGCTCTCCCGGAAAATTTTTGAAAATTAACATACTGCAATGGCCATTTTAGTGCTTTTTGAACAATTTTTAAGGAAAGTTTGTCATATTTTTGGCCCCTAACTTTGAGTGCTTCACCAAATATGATGCATTTTGTTCGCACAGTTTCGATTATGCGTGCTTAAGGCGACTATGGCATAGCCTGTTGTTATGAAGAGGTTCGAAATTATGGAAAAATTTTATTCATCCAAAAATTTGTTGAAAATGGCGGGTAAGGGAATGCATGCGCAGCATACCCCACATCCCCCTGGATCCGCTTCTGGTTGTATAATAACAAAAAATGGCCTAAAATTTTAAGAGAGATGTTTTAAACCAGAAATACCGAAGGCAGTTAGGCACGAGTGTTGTAAGGAAGTCAAAAGAATGCTTTCTGGTGATACTGGTAAAACGATATTCAAATGTTAGCGATTTAGTTATTTTTTGAGCTAAAGTACGTACAACATTTTTGCTTGAAATCGTTTAGCATTTTTTCTACGGAAGGTCTGAGGGGCCGAGGGCAGTTGCATGTACAGGAGCGGCACTGCCCTGCTCATAAAATTGCGTCATTGCTTCATTAAGCATAACGGCAAAGAACGAAATTCAGGAAACAACGCTATGTACAAATTCTTGTTACTATGACAATTACAAAACCAGATTATCAATGACTACGTATCGAGTACTTCGAAATAAATATCAGAAAAAGAAGTAAGTACGACGTCATGTGAGGCTCAATGAGGGGGTTGTAACCCCTAACCCCCCTCCCGTGGATACGCCACTGGCTGCCGGCTGTGCAGTTACCGCTGCAACACCTCGACAGCATGAGTTTTATGGCGGTCCACTAGACATACATAAATGGAACACAAACGGGGAGAATCACGCCACAAGGCTACCAACTTTCATTTCTGATGTAGATTCCCGTCGAAACGTCCAGTTAAGACATGTTGGATGCGGCTAAACCTCACCCACACTGGCGTCGCTTGTTTCCGTTCAACTCCAAGTTACTGGTGTCTAGTTGCTTGTGTTGTCTGCGGATATCACGTGGAAGGTCAAACCGCGGACCATATCGTATATAAAGATGGGTTTTGGGAGCCAACTTTTAATGAAAAGATTATAGCTAGTATGTTTGCAATCATTTTACCAATGTTTAGGTAAAAACGTATACCATCATCAGTGTTAACCTGGTGCCTTTCTAGACTAGTACGTCTGTAGTTTTGTACTGAAGAAGACACGTGCTTACCGAAATATTCGTAAAAGGAAATAAGTTATCACACATCTTTGTTCCATCTATCCATCTATGCTGCTCCAAATGACCTACGTATCCAGGACCATAGAAGAGCAAAACGGATGCTGAAGAAATATATTCTGGAACGGTGCGGCAGCACTCAAGTGAGAAAAGGGCATACCCTCGGCTACCGTTCCCAGCCAAGTTCATACGACGACGACCAGCAGCATCGTGAAGACAGCGTGGGGGTGCTATGTTGAAAAATAATACTACGGTTAACTATATTCTCCCACCTTTGAGTGGTAGACAGGTGTTGGGAAACTTCTTTACCGATTCTCGCGATAGACATGCAATCACAACAATCTGCTTTTTCTGCCCGCTAATTTTGAAGTCTTCCTCCTCAAGCTTATATTTACTGTAAAAGTTCATGTAGAAGGTAGTTTTCAGTTTAAAGCCTCATGTACGTAGACCCGATCACTACGGTACGTCACTTTAACGTTTTCATCTTCTTGTAGCGAGAAGAGTGCGCGGAGATGGTTTTCACAGCAAATGATGCAGGAAAATGGAACGATGTTTTCTGTGATGAAGTGAGACCGTTTTATTGTTCGAGAAAGAAAAGCCTGCAATTCCCTCCAGGTAGGTTGCGGTACAGTAACATCAACAACATACACATCTTTTGCAAGCTGTCGAGGCTTAAGTATGGAACGAATTATACTCGTGCATCAACCTACCTGCAGGTTCACTTGCTTTTGCTAATGCAGTGGCTCAAGAGCTGTTATTTATCAGCAGCGTGGGTCGCAATTTCATCAAACGGATTCGCAAAGTTATTGATTGGACTTCCATCCAAACTTACGTCCCTAGATTTAATGTTTCATAGCGTTTGGTGGAGAGCTGACCAGCAGCAAGTTAAAAAATCTAAATTTCATCGAGAAACTTTACCAGAGCAGCATCTTCTAGGTGCGTATCTCATGTTCTCTGCTCATTTGTGCTTTCATCTTGGCATCGGCTCATAAACCCCGTAGGTTCTATTAACTGGGTTTTTTACAAGCACTGAACAGAAATTGAAACATGGCGTTGAAGAAGAGGGCAAAGTGGATTTGAGCTCTTCGATTATTCAAAGCATTTGTGACTCGGCCGGGTAGCCGAGTTGTCAAGTACATAGCTATCATTGTGGGAGGTCCGGGTGCAATTTCCGGGCAGGTAAAATCGGATACGTTGTCGGCAACGGCTCGCCACCGCTGCGATGCTCTTTCGGAGCTGTGTTGTCCAGGCGCTATGCCGCGGAGATGGATCCCGCCACTCGTTACGCGCTGCGGTGTAATATCGCGAGTATAATGAAGATTTGATTTTTGATGAGTAAAATGCTGTTAGCGTCAGCCATAAATTGAACCTTTTACGAAGGAGTATGCAGCACAGGCCTTGTAGGCTAAACCATTTTTGTTGTAACAATAAATTAGTCTCTTTAGCTGTGCAATTAACTTTGACAAAGCTAATCTTCCTCACTCGTCTATCTAGAACAGTGGTTTTCAACCTTTTTCAAGTCGCGGACCCCTAAATTAAGCAATTTGCTGTTGCGGACCCCACACGAATGGACACGATTTTAGAATTTTTATTGAAAGTGATTTGAGTAAAAAGCAAAGGCTACCTTCACCTAGGATGCCTTATTATCACTTGCCAAAAGCTAACCATTTGAGGATATGATGGGCCGCACTTATTTTTTCAAATAAAAATCTCTCACTGCGCTAAACACGACGTGCTGCTTACGCAAAAACAGCTCAATTTTTGGCATTGGCTTTTTATATTTTGGTAAAGGATCAAATTGTTAATTTACTCGTAATTACCAATTATCTTAGGAACTCCATTAACATTGATAGCTAGCAAATAATTGCGCCACTGACCCCCTTAATCTGCAGATTGTTGGTGTCTAACTGTTCCAGAATAGAGCGTGGTGCTGAGCGCTGTTGATGCGCTTATATAACTTTTTTAATGCAAAGGCCTGACACGAGTTTGGTACCCACATAACCAAGCATGAAGACAAAATCGCTTAAGTTGGATGTTTTGTAGAAAGCCCTTGCCAAAAAAACATTCAAGCCTTTCTGTAGTACTTCAAGCGTAACGGCGGTGTTTTTTCTTAAATTATACATTTTTGTGTTACTGGCGGGGCCTTTCTACAAAAGATTCCATTCACTTTTTAACCTTCTTAAATCACATTTAGATCGTTTCATGTGACTACTGGACTATTTCATACACATTATTATTGGCACCAGGAATGTATAAACAAGTTTAACAAAGTGGAGTATATACTGTATTGCAAAGTCCGTGTAACTTCGTAGTTATATCGATTGTTGTTGTATTGCAATGCGTAATAAGAAAAAATACATATTGGAAATTACTAACACTTCAACTGCGGGCAATTTAACATAAAAATTTTGAAGAGGTCACGGGCCGAAAAATTTTAACTGGTTGACTCTGGGCCGCAGATTGCCGACGCC
Organism: Trididemnum miniatum; assembly: GCA_964006365.1. Lineage (NCBI taxonomy): Eukaryota > Metazoa > Chordata > Ascidiacea > Aplousobranchia > Didemnidae > Trididemnum > Trididemnum miniatum. Next base: position 33,946,119 of record OZ023234.1, on the reverse strand, counting down.
TAACCTAAGCTCTGCAAACTTTGGCACCATGACTTGATATCTGGATCAAAATTTGTGAATGGAAGGCGCAAATCTTTATGAAGTAACAAACGATTTTTCGCTTTCGTTTTTAGCGTGTGCCGAAGCACTGAAAGCATTTTCAGCTAAGTATGTCTTTGTGAAAGGCAAAATTATATCATTGTAGGCAATAGCTCCAAGTGTAGGGGTAATTACCTGTCGTTTCTCTATTCAGACTTTGACATATGAACAACCATTGCTAAGTAAGTTTCACCCTCAACTGTTGCAAATTTAGCAGTGCTTCCTTAAGTGTGAGTTTGCAGAGTTTCGATGCTTCAGTCTTACCAAAAACAAGTCGCAAGAAGTTGCTTGGGCCCTATTACTGTCAGTATCTATTTCATATTCTTATATCGTTCAGGAAAAAATTGTTGTTGAAATAACATTAATAAAATACAGCAATTAATAAACACTGGTACTTCAATAAACTGCACTATTTTTGATGAAGCTTTCAATCTTTAGCGGACCCCTTAGCCCTGGCGGTCCCCTTAAAGTCATTCGCGGACCCCAGGTTGAAAACCAATGATCTAGAATATTCTTGTAATGGACTAATGCCTTATAATCCTCCTCTCCATTATTATACAAGACCAACATTCATTGTTATTGGTATAGACAAGTTTCGAGCTTTTAGCTCTTATCAATAAACAACCGAACGACTGGCCTAGCATACGGAATAAAGAAACATCAAATCTTCATTATACTCGCGGTTTTACGCCGAAGCGAGTAACGGGATCCATCTCCGCAGCTTAGCGCCTAAACAACACAGCTCCGAAGAAACATCGCAGCGGTGGCGAGCCGGTGGCGACATCGTCCAATTTGACCGGCCCGGTAATCAATCCCATGACTTCCGCACCGATAGCGATGTCTTTAACCACTAGACCGACCGACCGGGCGGCATAATTTTTCACTTCACCGCAATGCTTTTTGAAAACTTGGAACCTCCGATCAGTTGCTCCTTGAAACTATTCCCGCTTCCGAAACTCCGATCAGTTGCTTGAAACCAATCCCGCTCTCGAACTTCAGATCAGTAGCTCCTTGAAACTACTTCTGCTTTCCGCTTTCGGAAACATTGACAGGAGCAGTTGATTGACTGGGTTCGAATCGCGGTCCTGTTGTAGCAATCCTCCCCTTTTTTACCTACTTTCGTACGAATACTTATAGGAAGTGACATGATGAAGTGATCACAAACTGATGTGGCTCACTGACTCGATCAGCTTCTTGTAATGATAAATTTTTGGTCGGTTAGCAAATCGCACACAGTGTCTCCAACGACTCGCCACCGCTGCGATGTTACTTCGGAGCTGAGTTGTCCAGATGCTAATCCGCGGAGATGGACCCCGCCACTCGTTGCACGCATCGACGTAATATCATGAGTAGAATGAAGATATGATTTTCATGTTATTAGGACTAGACCTGATTTTAACATCTTAAAAGGAAAAATGCAGAAATCAATACTGGTGGTTGGTGAGTTTGTGTATATTGTTGATTCGTTCAAATCTAATCACATCTCAACCAGGTTAATGTTGACAAGATTGTTTCCTTCCTCATAGACACGCATAGTTTTTAAAATTGCTATTCACCAAACAATGTTTGCAGAATACCCAAGTGAATCGGATTTCTGCCCATCAGGACAGGGACTGGTCCAGTGGGATACTAGTTGCTACAAGATCATGACCGAAGCACAAAATTATATGACGTGGGAAAATGCTAGAAGCAAATGCCAGAGCGAAGGAGCGAGTTTGGGTGAGGAATCTGTCTCCTATTTCTCACACTTCTAACAATTTATTTTAACATATAACAAGATGTTACGGTAGGCCTTAAAACACTTATTCAATAAACACTATAAAAACCAATTCTACAACTAGTATCGCGTTTTGTCCGCTCATCAGATAGAAGTAGTTTTTATAGCGTTTATTTAGTAAGTGTTTTAAGGCCTACCGTAGTATCTCCTTATCTGTTTAATGTACACAGACTTACATCTGCTCCACATATTTCAATTTGTTTCCAGTCATCGCCTGATTGTGGCACTTTAGTCTACAGATTTTGTCATAGGCCATGCAGTTTACAACGTTTCTATTTGCTTCAATGCAAGTTGAAACAACATTTTCCAACGCTCATGCGCTTTCTCTTAATCGTTGAAAATACTTTCAGCACTTAATTGAGCAGAATTTCGCTCGTAAGCTCTTAAAGAAGACCTTACCTACGAAAAGCGATGTTTTACGACTAATTCCGCATCAAATAATTACCAAATCGATGCAGACTTGAACCTCCAACTATTTGATGTGGGACCGAAACTCCAAACCACTTTGTCATCGGGTTCGCAGCGTTCTACACGCGATGGCTGCATTACCTTCCCCGTGATGCCTCAATAGATTTTTGCAGTTGCGTATTCGTCGGGGTTGTGTTTACTGGAAGAACCACTCCGAAACAACTAGGAAACATTTTAGCTATAAATATCACAGCCGCAAAAACAGCTAAAAACACTTGGGCTGGCGTTTCGACTCTCTTCTGGTGCCATTATTATTATTAAAGGTTGGTGGTGCCAGAGAAGATTGATCACTGTGGTGACCAGGTTCAATCCTTACTGGCACATAGCGTAGGCCATTAGGCCATTATTTAGGCCTATTACAAGTCTTCAGGTCTGATGCAAATACTTTGCCAGTAGGTTTATATTTGTTTTTTTGACCACCGACTTTATTGCGGTTTTTTCTTTACCAAAAACCTTCTTTCGTAGGGCTTGGTAGTAAGTGCACTCTCCAACATGGTGATTTGGAGATTCTTCTTCCAGGTTAAATTTTGGACATATCGATGATACGTCATGTCCTATGGTGTTCCTGTGTTTCTGTTAGTTGCAGTGACCTGTGAGGACTTGCAACACTTCATTTAGTGTAGGTCTTTTGAGCCTCAAAAGTCGTTGAGTTAACTGGGGCGAAGCCCATCCTACATTTTCTTTTGTTCTCAAGCAGTCCTTTCGTTCTATCCAAGATGTTTTCCATCTTTTGACACTCCAATCCTTTATTGCAGCGCCACAACTAGCATATGGGATTGAATTGAAAGGTTGAGGCCCCAAGCTGCTGATCTTGAATTAGCCAAGATATTCGCCTTTTCATTACCTTGGATGGATGCCGGTGTGGCCCGGCGTCCAGGCAAAAGTGACTTCTTTGTCTTTACCCAATATATTCAGGTTTTTGATGCACGGTAATACTGTGTTAGATTTCACAATATAATTTTGGATTGCCAGAATTGCTGCTTGGCTATCCACTAAAATTATTATTTTTTCATTTACAATTCTTTCCATGATCAGTTTCTTTGCTACTTCAGCTATGGCAAAGACTTCTGCCTGGAAGACAGTACTTATCTTCCCAGATGGAAAAAATTTTGATCTATTTGAGATCCTGATGCGTAATCTATGTAAAACCTCGCACCGGCCCTTTCATTTAACTTGGATCCGTTAGTGTAGCATCTGATTACGCTTGGTTCCGTCAGTGTAGCATCTGATTACGCTTGGTTCTAAAGCATTCTCACACTGCATTCTGGTGCCATTGTCAACGCTATTAAAGCGTACGCTGAGCTTGGTCTCATGCCATGGTGCAGAAAAGCTCAGCGTAGCCTCCGACCACGAATTTTTAGCTGTTTTTCTTTTACTGCAATATTTATTAATAAATTGCAGATTTACTTCCGGTTGCATCCTTTGCCAAACTAGTAAACAAATTGACCACTTTAAGAAAAACAAACGCTCGAGGTAGTTTCCACAATGTTTCCATACGCTGTCCAAGCATCGAATTTCATAATGGCATATTCACACATTCAGCGACTATAACACCCTTAGTCGTCAGTTAAATAACACGCGTTATTCGCGATGCTGTTTCGCGGTCGACATTTGTAATGGACACGAATTGTTAATTTTCGTGACTACCGCTTGAAATTTTACTGCAGGACTGACGATGGACTTGGCTAGTGTGTGGAACGTCTACGAGAATAACTTCATTACAGCCTTATTTTGGCCACAGGAGGGCGTCAGTCCATTCGAGGACATGTGGATAGGGCTTTATTACGATTACGTAAGTTCAAAACAATGAAAACTGCCTCCATCTTGTAATACTCTTTAATAGTGAAGTTTGTTATCCTTGGAGTGTAACGGTGAGGAATGGATAATTGAAACGAATTATCCACCATCACAGACAAATCGATTTGAACTACATTTCGTAAGCGAAGCACAGATTGAAAACTGAAAGTGATTTGCAGTAACAAGCAACTACGCAGTGACGTCAACTTTGTGTAAAACATTTCTTTTTCAGTCAAAATTGAGTTACTTTGTGAAAGTGATTTGCAATAACAAGCAACTACGCAGTGACGTCAACTTTGTGTAAAACATTTCTTTTCCAGTCAAATTTGAGTTACACAAAGTTGACGTCTCTACGCAATGACGTCAACTTTGTGTACAACATTTCTTTTCCAGTCAAATTTGAGTTGTGCAATAAAGCCAGCAGCACGGGCCGGTTCGCTCCGTTGTGAAGCACATCGCTATCCGTGCGGGAGGTCTGGGGTTCGATTTCCGGGCCAGTCAAATCGGCTGGTCAAATCAAATTGGTATTACAATGAAGCGTGTAACGAGTGGTAGGGCTCATTTCCGCGGCTTAGCGCCTGGACAACGCAGCTCCGCAGAAACGTCGAAGCAGTTGCGAGCCGTTGGCGACACTATGCTTGATTTGAACGGCCCAGAAAATGAACCGTAGACCTCCGTCACGGGTAGCGATATGCTCCACAACTGCGCTATTCTCAACTAGTCAAATTTCCAACACCTCGCATTTCTATTTGCTTTGTTTGATTTTCAGAACATCTCCACTGGGCAAAACACATTCAAATGGAGTGATCACTCCCCGGTTGTGTACACGAAATGGGGGACCAATCAACCCCAGTTACCCCCCAACAGCAAAGGTTGTTCTGTGATGAACAGATATGGTACTTGGGGGATGTCGGATACAAACAACTACCAAGTATCATGCACACAGACAAAAATGCCATTTGTTTGCAAGCACGAAACACGTAAGAGGGAGTAGTCTTACTTTTTAGTTGCATATTTATCCTCCTATCTCGAGAAAGCGATGAATGCGCTGTAACGAGCTCGCTTAGGGGTTGCCGGCTATCTGTCTACCACTCTACGATGAGGAATCTCACAAAGTGCCTTTCCCAACGGCACAACAAGTAAATTTGCCGGCTTATCCACTCAGCCTGCTTATCCACGCTCTTACCACTCAGACATTTCAGCTGTCAACTATAAATATATATGAGAAGCAATTAAAACACGAAGTAATATCGTAATTTGCTTTCAAAGCTCTGGCAATGCTGACAACATTGTTAAAATGTTGCCGGCTATCTGTACCGGCTATTCCTACCCCGGAAGTAAGAAGAAAAGGGAAAGTCTTATTCTCTAACAATAATTTAAAGCACTTGTACTAAAATAAACACTAATGTCAAAATTGGTAATTGGTATTAACTTCTACTTAAAAGAAGATCAATTTTGCTAATCACAATAACGTACTCCTGGAGTAGATAACCTCTTCCAAATCGCAGGCCGAAACTGAGCTCAAGGTATCGTGGGCCGTAGCAAATTTTCAACTAGATTTTGCTCTACAACAATTCACACAAATACCTGTCCGTTCGAAACAGTGCTTTTAATTTTGATCAAACGAAAAAAATGGGCCGCGATTAGTTGTGTTGTGTTCATGTTATTTGTTTTCAATTTAATGTGATTATTGTTGACGTTCTTTCTACTTCATCTAGTGGTGATTCCCACCGTCGATCCTGGAACGGGAACATGCGAAGCAGGCTGGGCTGCGTTGGGGGATTACTGCTACCGAGTTGACCCAGGTCAGTGGGGGGTTACTGCTACGGAGTTGACCCAGGTCAGAGGACTTGTTTTGTAAAACTTGGTTTGAATTACGAAGGAAGCCGCAGTACTTTGCAAATCTGGACGTTTCGACAACATAGACTCAACAACAGCTGAATCTCTGTCTTCGAAACATCCAGTTTAAACAATAAATTGCATTTTTATTTTTTCTCGAAAAAATTCACAATGGTTTTTCTTAATGAGATCCTGCAGTGTCGAAACCAAACAAACTCTGTTTAAAAACGTTATTTTTTTTTTCGAGAAAAAACTGTAAATATCATTTAATGCAATTGAACCGACATTTGTAAAGAGATGCTTAGATAGATTATACACACATTTCTTCATTATACTCGCGATATCAAGTCTTCATTATACTCGCGATATCAAGTCTTCATTATACTCGCGATATCAAATCTTCATTATACTCGTCATATCAAGTCTTCATTATACTCGCGATATCATATCTTCATTATACTCGCGATATCAAGTCTTCATTATACTCGCGATATCAAATCTTCATTATACTCGCGATATCAAATCTTCATTATACTCGTCATATCAAATCTTCACTGTACTCGCGATATCAAATCTTCATTATACTCGCGATATCTTCATTATACTCGCGATATCAAGTCTTCATTATACTCGCGATATCAAATCTTCATTATACTCGCGATATCAAATCTTCATTATACTCGTCATATCAAATCTTCACTGTACTCGCGATATCAAATCTTCATTATACTCGCGATATCTTCATTATACTCGCGATATCAAGTCTTCATTATACTCGCGATATCAAGTTTTCATTATACTCGCGATATCAAGTCTTCATTATACTCGCGATATCAAATCTTCATTATACTCGCGATATCAAGTCTTCATTATACTCGCGATATCAAATCTTCATTATACTCGTGATATCAAATCTTCATTATACTCGCGATATTAAATCTTCATTATACTCGCGATATTAAATCTTCATTATACTCGCGATATCAAGTCTTCATTATACTCGCGATATCAAATCTTCATTATACTCGCGATATTAAATCTTCATTATACTCGCGATATCAAGTCTTCATTATACTCGCGATATCAAATCTTCATTATACTCGCGATATTAAATCTTCATTATACTCGCGATATCAAATCTTCATTATAATCGCGATATTAAATCTTCATTACACTCGCGATATTAAACTTTCATTATACTCGCGATATTAAATCTTCATTATACTCGCGATATCGAATCTTCGTTATACTCGCGATATTGAATCTTCATTATACTCACGATATCAAATCTTCATTACACTCGCGATATCAAGTCTTCATTATACTCGCGATATCATATCTTCATTATACTTGCGATATCAAATCTTCATTATACTCGCGATATCAAGTCTTCATTATACTCGCGATATCAAATCTTCATTATACTCGCGATATCAAATCTTCAATAAACTCGCGATATCAAGTCTTCATTATACTCGCGATATCAAGTCTTCATTATACTCGCGATATTAAATCTTCATTGTACTCGCGTTATCAAATCTTCATTACACTCGCGATATCAAGTCTTCATTATACTCGCGATGTCAAGTCTTCATTATACTCGCGATATCAAATCTTCATTATACTCGCGATATCTTTATTATACTCACGATATCAAGTCTTCATTATACTCGCGATATCAAATCTTCATTATACTCGCGATATCAAATCTTCATTATACTCGTCATATCAAATCTTCACTGTACTCGCGATATCAAATCTTCATTATACTCGCGATATCTTCATTATACTCGCGATATCAAGTCTTCATTATACTCGCGATATCAAGTTTTCATTATACTCGCGATATCAAGTCTTCATTATACTCGCGATATCAAATCTTCATTATACTCGCGATATCAAGTCTTCATTATACTCGCGATATCAAATCTTCATTATAATCGCGATATTAAGTCTTCATTACACTCGCGATATTAAACTTTCATTATACTCGCGATATTAAATCTTCATTATACTCGCGATATCGAATCTTCGTTATACTCGCGATATTGAATCTTCATTATACTCACGATATCAAATCTTCATTACACTCGCGATATCAAGTCTTCATTATACTCGCGATATCATATCTTCATTATACTTGCGATATCAAATCTTCATTATACTCGCGATATCAAGTCTTCATTATACTCGCGATATCAAATCTTCATTATACTCGCGATATCAAATCTTCAATAAACTCGCGATATCAAGTCTTCATTATACTCGCGATATCAAGTCTTCATTATACTCGCGATATTAAATCTTCATTGTACTCGCGTTATCAAATCTTCATTACACTCGCGATATCAAGTCTTCATTATACTCGCGATGTCAAGTCTTCATTATACTCGCGATATTAAATCTTCATTATACTCGCGATATCTTTATTATACTCACGATATCAAGTCTTCATTATACTCGCGATATCAAATCTTCATTATACTCGCGATATCAAATCTTCATTATACTCGTCATATCAAATCTTCACTGTACTCGCGATATCAAATCTTCATTATACTCGCGATATCTTCATTATACTCGCGATATCAAGTCTTCATTATACTCGCGATATCAAGTTTTCATTATACTCGCGATATCAAGTCTTCATTATACTCGCGATATCAAATCTTCATTATACTCGCGATATCAAGTCTTCATTATACTCGCGATATCAAATCTTCATTATACTCGTGATATCAAATCTTCATTATACTCGCGATATTAAATCTTCATTATACTCGCGATATTAAATCTTCATTATACTCGCGATATCAAGTCTTCATTATACTCGCGATATCAAATCTTCATTATACTCGCGATATTAAATCTTCATTATACTCGCGATATCAAATCTTCATTATAATCGCGATATTAAATCTTCATTACACTCGCGATATTAAACTTTCATTATACTCGCGATATTAAATCTTCATTATACTCGCGATATCGAATCTTCGTTATACTCGCGATATTGAATCTTCATTATACTCACGATATCAAATCTTCATTACACTCGCGATATCAAGTTTTCATTATACTCGCGATATCATATCTTCATTATACTTGCGATATCAAATCTTCATTATACTCGCGATATCAAGTCTTCATTATACTCGCGATATCAAATCTTCATTATACTCGCGATATCAAATCTTCAATAAACTCGCGATATCAAATCTTCATTATACTCGCGATATCAAGTCTTCATTATACTCGCGATATTAAATCTTCATTGTACTCGCGTTATCAAATCTTCATTACACTCGCGATATCAAGTCTTCATTATACTCGCGATGTCAAGTCTTCATTATACTCGCGATATTAAATCTTCATTATACTCGCGATATCTTTATTATACTCACGATATCAAGTCTTCATTATACTCGCGATATCAAATCTTCATTATACTCGCGATATCAAGTTTTCATTATACTCGCGATATCAAATCTTCATTATACTCGCGATATTAAATCTTCATTATACTCGCGATATCTTTATTATACTCACGATATCAAATCTTCATTATACTCGCGATATCAAGTCTTCATTATACTCGCGATATCAAATCTTCATTATACTCGCGATATCAAATCTTCAATAAACTCGCGATATCAAGTCTTCATTATACTCGCGATATCAAATCTTCATTATACTCGCGATATCAAGTCTTCATTATACTCGCGATATCAAATCTTCATTATACTCGCGATATCAAATCTTCATTATACTCGCGATATCAAATCTTCAATAAACTCGCGATATCAAGTCTTCATTATACTCGCGATATTAAATCTTCATTATACTCGCGTTATCAAATCTTCATTACACTCGCGATATCAAGTCTTCATTATACTCGCGATGTCAAGTCTTCATTATACTCGCGATATTAAATCTTCATTATACTCGCGATATCTTTATTATACTCACGATATCAAGTCTTCATTATACTCGCGATATCAAATCTTCATTATACTCGCGATATCAAGTCTTCATTATACTCGCGATATCAAATCTTCATTATACTCGCGATATCAAATCTTCATTATACTCGCGATATCAAATCTTCAATAAACTCGCGATATCAAGTCTTCATTATACTCGCGATATTAAATCTTCATTATACTCGCGTTATCAAATCTTCATTACACTCGCGATATCAAGTCTTCATTATACTCGCGATGTCAAGTCTTCATTATACTCGCGATATTAAATCTTCATTATACTCGCGATATCTTTATTATATTCACGATATCAAGTCTTCATTATACTCGCGATATCAAATCTTCATTATACTCGCGATATCAAGTCTTCATTATACTCGCGATATCAAGTCTTCATTATACTCGCGATATCAAGTCTTCATTATACTCGCGATATTAAATCTTCATTATACTCGCGATATCTTTATTATACTCACGATATCAAGTCTTCATTATACTCGCGATATCAAATCTTCATTATACTCGCGATATCAAGTCTTCATTATACTCGCGATATCAAGTCTTCATTATACTCGCGATATTAAATCTTCATTATACTCGCGATATCAAGTCTTCATTATACTCGCGATATTAAATCTTCATTATACTCGCGATATGTTTATTATACTCACGATATCAAGTCTTCATTATACTCGCGATATCAAATCTTCATTATACTCGCGATATCAAGTCTTCATTATACTCGCGATATCAAGTCTTCATTATACTCGCGATATTAAATCTTCATTATACTCGCGATATCTTTATTATACTCACGATATTAAATCTTCATTATACTCGTGATATCAAGTCTTCATTATACTCGCGATATCAAATCTTCATTATACTCGCGATATCAAATCTTCAATAAACTCGCGATATCAAGTCTTCATTATACTCGCGATATCAAGTCTTCATTATACTCGCGATATTAAATCTTCATTATACTCGCGATATCAAGTCTTCATTATACTCGCGATATCTTCATTATACTCGCGATATCTTCATTATACTCGCGATATCAAATCTTCAATAAACTCGCGATATCAAGTTTTCATTATACTCGCGATATCAAATCTTCATTATACTCGCGATATTAAACCTTCATCATACTCGCGATATCAAATCTTCATTACACTCGCGATATTAAGTCTTCATTATACTCGCGATATCTTCATTATACTCGCGATATTAAATCTTCATTATACTCGCGATATCAAATCTTCATTATACTCGCGATATTAAATCTTCATTACACTCGCGATATCAAGTCTTCATTATACTCGCGATATTAAATCTTCATTATACTCGCGATATCAAATCTTCATTATACTCGCGATATTAAATCTTCATTATACTCGCGATATCAAGTCTTCATTATACTCGCGATATCAAATCTTCATTATACTCGCGATATTAAATCTTCATTATACTCACAATATCAAGTCTTCATTATACTCGAGATATTAAATCTTCATTACACTCGCGATATCAAGTCTTCATTATACTCGCGATATCAAATCTTCATTATACTCGCGATATTAAATCTTCATTATACTCACAATATCAAGTCTTCATTATACTCGCGATATTAAATCTTCATTATACTCGCGATATCAAATCTTCATTATACTCGCGATTTCAAGTTTTCATTATACTTGCGATATGAAATCTTCATTATACTCACGATATCAAGTCTTCATTATACTCGCGATATTAAATCTTCATTACACTCGCGATATCAAGTCTTCATTATACTCGCGATATCAAGTTTTCATTATACTCGCGATATGAAATCTTCATTATACTCGCGATATCAAGTCTTCATTATACTTGCGATATCAAGTCTTCATTATACTCGCGATATCAAATCTTCATTACACTCGCGATATCAAATCTTCATTATACTCGCGATATCAAATCTTCATTATACTTGCGATATCAAATCTTCATTATGCTGGACAATTTGAAATCACCAAAACTTTTATAACGCCCAGGTGGTTTGTTATTTTTAAGGCTATACGGAAGCGGACGTGCGGTCCTGGGCAGATGCTGATTGGGAATGCCAGAAGAGAATGAGTTACCTGGCCAGTGTACACAGTGAACTGGAAAATAAAGCGTTCCTAAGTTGGACGGACCACAGGAACGTGTGGATCGGATTGTCACGAAATGGATGGGGTGAGAGAAAATCCGCATTAAGCTCCCAGTTTTCCTTGCTCTGGCTACTCAAGCAAGGATGATTTTTTACTGCTGGAGGGATAAAGTATCAACATTTTTTATAATAAATTGTTAACAATACAATCAATTGCTACCAATAAAGTGGTAACAATATAACGAATTGCTAGCAATACAATTAACTGTCAACAAATTAAGTATATTATTGACATTTTACTGAGACAAATACCTAGCAATACATATAAATTATTCACCATATTGCTGACAATGCATTGCGTTTGCGTGCAACTTAATCAAAATTTGCTTTGAATATGATGTAAAAATTTGTATTGTAAGGCCTTAGAAATGGCGCCCCTTAGTGGACCACACTGCTGGATGTGAAAGATAACAAAACATTGCGTTTTAACATAGAAAAGGTTGCCTAGGTATCTACTCCAAATTGACTTGAAGCTAGGATCATATATGCCAACTTCCAGGTTACTCAGTCTGCTAAGAGGCTCACATCTAAAATTACTCAGGTTGACATGACTTGGGCAAACGACTTGGAGAAAAGCCACAAATAAACTGGTTAGAGAATCGATTTTCCTAGGCTAGGTCAAAAATACGGTACTCCACTCCAGCAACCCCCACCTCTAGCACCCACAAGGTCATCTACCCAAATACAGCTGCAGACGCGTTTCGACCTTTTTAGGTCTCATCAGTGCAGCATAGCAACAACCCCCCTCTAAAAAGTAAATTCCTACTTTCATTCTCCCCAAAATTTCTTGCAACCATTCCTCTGCTAAATCCCCGCTACTATCTTAATTGCTAAAATCCAAACTAAATCCTTGCCACCATCCCCTCTCCAATTTTAGACTGATTTCCTGTTACCATCTCTCCCTCCCCAAAAAAAAACAAAAAAAACTCTCAATAAAACTAACTCCCTGTTATAATTTCACTGAAAAAGCCTAGTAATTTCGGGGCAAGAGCAAATCCAACATTTCATGGTTTTGAGGTTCTATGACGTAAACAGAAGCACAATTCAATTTCACGAAAAGTTACTTCCTGCCCAAGAAAAATCGGACAAGTGTTTCCAAACAAATAAGGAGCTGGGTTAGTTTCTTTTCTTCAGTAGTGAATTGCCTTACAAATCCCTTTTCACAGAAGAACGCAATAGAACTTTTCACATTGGTCTTGACAAATATAATCGTATTTTTCAAGCTGACCCTGACCTAGCAATGTACAACATGCAAGGAACAATTTTAACGGATCATGAGACTCCAATTATCAGAAACTCAGATAGGAGTGATATTCAACTTGGCTTCAACAATGGAAAAATTTAGTAATAACACCGCTTCATTGAAGATCAAGAACTCAATAGAATCGATCACTCAAAAGATGTCAAATGCTTAAAATAACATAGAAAAGGTTACCTAGGTATCTACTCCACATCGACTTGAAGCTAGGATCATATATGCCAACTTCCAGGTTACTCAGTCTGCTAAGAGGCTCACATCTAAAGTTACTCAGGTTG